>JAULBS010141052.1:0-12723 GCA_032355785.1 Symmetromphalus regularis | reverse complement strand
TATCAGGTAGCACTGGTTCAGAGAAAAAGTGGTGTTTCGCATTTTGCTTTGAACAGATAATTTTAACTCGCAGTTCGTTTTTTCTCCATCGCAAATTGCAATGCGACACCGGTTATTTTGTGCCTTGCACATGTATAAAAACTAAAATATATTTCTTTCTTTTTCAGATATTCTATGTGTTTTGAATTGATTGAAACTGCAAATGGAATCTACATTACACATGTGATACTAAAACTGCTTATATGTTATTTTTAATAACATCAGTTTAGGTATATACTGTAACAGTATTGAGTGAGAAGTCTTTCAACATGACTAAAGCTTCAAACATTTTTACTCAAGATGAGGCAACCAGCTCTCTTAACAGTAGCAATCATCAAATACCTGGACATGTGACAGTTCAATCTCATCCTACAGCAACCAATGGAACTATTCCATTTTCTGATATCACACAAACAGCATGCGAATGGATTCTTAATGAAGATCTGGGAAATTCAAGGTAAGTTCTGGATCAAATTTTTTATATGCAATATATTTTTAAATTTATTGAGATTTTTATTTAAATATTTTAATTATGTTTTGGAGTGCAGATCTGTGATATCATTATTCCCACTTTATTTCTTTTTTTTTGACTTTCCACCCAATGGCCCCACAACAGGTATATCAAAGGACATGGTATGTGATGTGCTGTCCTGTCTATGGGAAAGTTCTTGTAAAAGATATCTTGCTGCTAATGGAAAAATGTAGCAGACTGTGTTAAAATTACCAAATGTTTGACATCAGAGATCCAGTAGCTGATGATTAATAAATCAATGTGTTCTAGTGGTGTTGTAAAACAAAAAAAAACATTTTTCAATTTGTGATGTTTTTCTGGATTTCAGAGTGAGGATCTGGGATCTCATAATTCTAATACCGAACGCTATATTTTTGATGTTTTTGTTGTGGCGACTGACTACAGCAATAGCCAAATTAAGAAACACCAGCAGTCCCATCTTCTTTGCATTCTATGGATTGGTGAGTTATTCAACAATAACTTGATGGTTCAATGTGTGAACATGTACAAGGATAGCGTAACACAATTTTAGTTTTTACCCTCACATATATATTTCTCATAAAGTAATAAATCTTTTGTTGTTTTAAACATGCATGTAAATTGTAATCTGCATGAAGTTCAGTTCACTTTATCTTGAATTTTTTGGTAGTCATTAATCTCATGTTTTTAGAAGTTATATTTTGAACCACTAACTAACATGTTAGAGCATCAAATGAATGTCTCTGAGGACAGAGTCTTTATCTAAACATCCTCTTCCATGCTCAAATACTTTATTCCAATGTTTTGGTGGTTGCATATGATGGGAAAGACATAATAAACGGTCCATCAATATTTTTGGGAGTTGGTCCTTTCAGAGTAAAGTATTTTGTGATTCCTCACTTGGAACTCTGTTTAATCCTTTCTCACTCTAATCATGGGTTTACCAGAGAGACTGAGGTGGTCAAATAGAGGTAACTGGGCATAGAGTGTTCAAAATAAGCAGTATAAAATATAATACATTTCATTGGTCATAAGTGATCATAACCACTAATTATGTATGTTATGTTCAAAATGTTTGGATTTTATTACCTCCCCTTGTTTGTATTGCACACATTAATAATATGTAAGCAAACCTTATGCTTTTGAGAGTGTAAAAATAAAAATATTCTTGTCTTATAATGTCCTTAGGCTTAGCCAAAATTTCGGAAGCATTTATTTTGACAATTGTTGTATATTGATTAAATTACAAAAGTAACACAAATCACTATTCTAATTTGGGAAATAAATTTAAGAAAACTTTGTTTTCAGATATTAGAAAGATGAGCAATATAAATTCCCAGAGTGTTTCCTGGCATTTCTAGAATTATAAAAATCCATTATCCATGGGTTTAGTGATCTTCAGAATCTGCTCACTCTATTAAAGCATGTATGTGTATTCATTATGGCCACATTCATTGATGGTAAATAGCATTAGCCATTGCTGGCATAGGCATATTCTAGAAGCCCTGGGTGTTTTCATAGTTTCAATGCCACTTAAAAGCTGCTGTGTAATTATGAATACTGCCATTGCAAAAATATAAATATATTATGCAGAATGCTCATTTTCATGAAATTATTTAATGAAGGCAACTATGTGCTGTCATACATTTATCTGAATTTTATGAGCTGTTTAGTTTGCTGTTTAGTTTGCAAAGAACTTTGTTATGGTTTGTGTACTGTATGCTTGTTATTTTCAGGTTTGCATTGTGGCGGTGATCAGTGTTCTGAGGTGCATCGTGTCTATGACCGTGAATGCTGCCATGCCGGCCGGTGACATCACAGACAAGGTCCGCTCATCAACAAGATTTTACATTTTATTTATTCTCTTTTATTAATTAATTATCTTGGGAAATTCTCTCTTTCTCTTCTCTTAAGTATCTCTTTCTGTTTCTCCCTATCATTTTGTAAGATTCTGTTTACCTTTGTATAAATATCCATATATCTTCTCTCTTTACTTTTAGTTGCAAATAATTAAATTTTTCTGTTACATTGGCTGTATATTTTTAAATATGTATAGTTTATAAGTTTTTTGGAGTGGCCTTATTATACATGTAGCCTTCACCTGTTGGCCAATTCCATACCTTTTTTTGTTTTCGTGACAATAAACACTTTAAACCAATTAATTGCAGTTGAATTTATAAACATCTTTACTTAAGCTTATTTGAAAAAAAATGGAGATCTGTATAATTACAGAATTCTAAATTTTAAGAGTTTATATTATGAAAATTTTTCGGATTCCAGCAACTATAAAAACAATCCAATTAACATAAAATGTATTAATTATTTTGCTGTTTATGTAAAATTTGTGTAAAATTCCTTAAACAACTTCCTAGCAAAGATTTGTCTTGTCAAGATAGACTACAAAAACTGTATGCCTGTCAATGTCAGTCACTTTGTACCATCCAGTAAGGGAGGACAATTTTTCATGACTTTTCTAGGTTACTAATTCCCAAGGTGTATTTACATATATATTTTTTACATTTCTATCCTAGAGAGTACTTAACATATTTTGATTTACTTGTAATATTTTTTGCTTTTATTTTTTACTCAGACTCTGTGGTTGATTTTACGCTATTTCCTGCTCTTCACAGAACTGTCCGTTGTCACATTTGGTTTGGCTTTTGGTAAGAATATTAAAATATTTTTACATTTGTTATCATTTTATAAAGCTCGCCTTAAACATGGAACCCTGCTGTTTGTAACCAAAATATGAATCCTGTTTATTCATTTAGAAATTAGTGCTCTCTAAATACGGTATGCTGTTTTAGGTCTGTTTTAAAAAAAGCTTCAGTGATAATTTCATTTGTCTTTCAGTTGCACAAGTCTTGTTTTGTATAACCTATTTTTCATTGACACATAATTTATTAAGTCATTATTGTCACTGTTTGCGTAACGTTTTTAATGGCAGGTCTTATTGTTCATCAAATTCTACCAGATTCAATGTAGATTCCCACAAATTTACAGCATGGGATTGCACGAGAATCCTTCTTTTGTTCAGTTGTGCATGTCTTTCACAATGTGCTCTGACTAATTCAAAATAATGTAGACAAGGAAGTTATATTTTCAAATCGATGTTGTCTGATGTAAATCAGCTGAATTAATAATATTAAAAAAATAAAAATTGAAGATTGAATTTGAATGGGAATCTAATTGAATTCCCATGATTTTCGTTTATGGGAAAATTATGTGAATTACATTCCAGGATTCTTGTCAAGAAATGAACTCTAATAGATAAATCCAATATTTTACCCAAAGATGTCATTAACAGACAGTGATTTCTCACCAAACCAGATATCAGGAATAAATGCTTCCCGATAGATTTTGTCTTTTTGTAGTTATATTTGTATCTTAAAACATAGCTGACAGTAAATCTCTATGTTCATAAATGTGTAAAATATTCAATGGAAAAACAACCACCTCCATAAAAAATGGCATAAACTCTTGTTTGGATTTTATTCTACAGTTAGTGAGTTAGTGTTTTGCAGGCTTTTCATAATAATAGGCTCCTACAATTTCATTTTCACCTGCTGTTTCTGTTCTTAATATCATCATGGTAGTTATAAATATTTTGCATAACGCATAAATGAGTTTTATAAAGTTTCATTTATCAGCGGCCTGCTGTGGAATATAGTGAGTTTAGTGAGTTGAGCCATAATGGCTGAGTGGCAGGACATTGGAATCTCAAACTGAAAACTGTGGTTCAAAACCCATCAGAGACTGGCTTACACGAACTATGTGTCAAAATGACCAAATGTTTAACATCTGTTATCACTGTGTTCTAATAACATTTTTAAAAATACCTCCTCAAACTCCCCCTCCCCAAAACACCCCCCAAACAAACAACAAAACAAACCCAATTGAAAATAATGAAGTCAACAATTCTTTAAAATAAAATTAATATAAAACTAGTGAGGTAGCAGTATGTGAGTTAGTGTAGGAATAAGGTGTGAGTTAATGAATAAATGAATTTGTTTATGTTGTAGGACTAGCACTTAATAAATCCTTGTTCACTTGCAGGTCATCTGGACAGTCACACCAGTATCCGTCGTGTTCTCATTGTCACGTCAACAATCGCTCTAGCATACTCGTGTACTCAAGTGAGTTCTTTCATCTCTTCTGTCTACAGCAATTCTCCACTTGACATCTTTTAATCTGAGTGTAATCATATAACTTATGTTTTGTACATAAATTAAGTTTCAACCAGTGCATCTTACTAAGATTTAAGTTCCACATTATCTATACTTATCTTCATTGTAAATGTTATGTTACCTAGTGAGAAGAAATAGACCCACTCTGGCAAAAGTGGGCACTTATTACTGAATGTAGTTTTCCACAATAGCAAGAAATTTAAATATCGTTAGACTAATGTGATAAGTAATTTTTTCCCTGTTTTGAAAAACATTTCCTGGCTGCCATTTGGGGATAAAAGTGCCTAAGACTAAGGGCCAATTTCTCATTAACAGTTCAACCTCGATTCTTACTTTAAACTGTTAAAAGAATGGATTGAACTGTAGATCATGGCTGAACCGTCAACGAGAAGGTGGGCCCAAGTGACTCGGTTCTGATAGGCAGAATTACAACAGTACATTTAATTGGTCAAAAAATGAGGTTATGATTTAGGCACTAATGTTAAATGGAAATATCAAAATCAATTAGGCAGTTATCGTATTAGTCTGACAATATGGTGTTATTTTGTCAAAACTTATATTGCAAAAAACTTAAATAAAACTCATTAATCCTAGAAATGTTTTTATTCATTAAAGATATTATAAGGTGTTTTAGAAAAAATTTCTTGAAAGTAAATAGGCTACATACACTTCTTATTAACTACAAGTAGCTGATATTTAATTTTGTGCTGGCTGAATTGGGTGAGTCAAGTATCTTGAGTAATTATCTTTGTATGAAAATGTCTAGAAATAGTTTTTTTTACATTTTCATCAAGCATTACTTTTGTCACAGTAGGTCACCAATATATGAAATTGAACCTAATGCAAAACTGCATTTATTTCAGGGAACTTTGGAGTTTACATTTCCAGATTCAAATTTTCATGTGAAGCGAGCGAACAACACTGAAGATTTTGATATATTTGGACATGGTGGGATGATCTTCTGGTTATCAAGTTCACTATTCTTCTTTCTTGTAAGTTCTATCTGTTTTCCTTCCTTGTTGTTTTAATGGGAAACATTACAGTGTTATACTCTAAGGTCCATTATCTCGTTGACGGTTCAGCCACGATCTACAGTTCAACCCATTCTTTTAACGCGTGGACGCAGTTTAAACTAAGAATCAAGGTTGAACTGTCGACTAGAAATCGGCCCTTAGTCACGTGGTAGTAGTGATGATGCATTTGTTATCACTATTCAAATACAATTATAATAAGAAATACTAGTAAGTAAATCAGTGGAGTGGTGTGAATTCACAATACTTCCCATCCTCTAAATGTAATCATCTGTAAAACAGACCTTTATAAGTATACCAAATTTGAAGTAACATAAATCCTGGTACATAGTTTAATACTTGGGTGACTGATCATTTGATATATATGTTAACAACATACAATGTCATGTCTTTGAATTCCAAGTTAAATTTCAGATAATGGAATTGTCATTGTGTCAGATTACATTCAATTTCTTTAATAAATGTAAATGTCGAAGATTTGTGGTTTTATTTCAGGTATATTCGGTTATTGTTATTTTGCCTATTTCCTGTCTGAAAAAGAAATTGGCACTACCAAGTAAGTATTTTTTTATCAGATGTTAGTGCAATATTCATACATTATTCAGGGGTTAAAATACATAAAATAGCTTGAGGTGGTTAGCTCATAGGATTCAACTTCCTTAGTGGAGTCATTCTCTCTTTTCCCTGTCTCAAGCTCTACACCATGATTGGTTAATAAGAGGCCATGGTATGTGCTGTCCTGTCTTTGGGAAAAGTGCATATAAAAGATTCCTTGCTACTAATAGAAAAATGTTGATTTCCTTTCATGAATATGTGTCTGAAAGCCAGTATCTAGTTGTGTCATTAAATGATCCCCACACCAAAATTAAAATTAAAAAAACACACATGATTATGGTGAATATATGTACTGGATTTGCCAAACAAATGGTCACTGATTTAAATCACTTCTTTGTACTGAGCTGCTTTTTAGATTGTCTCTTCATTAAAAAACATATTCTGCTTTTATTTTCATCTGAAATACTTAATTGTTTTTCCTCTTTTCAGCCAAGAAATCCTTTTATTACTATTGTTCGTTCCTAGCGATTCTGAACATAGCTCAGGCTGTGGGAAGTACACTAATATATGCTGGCGTGGCAAATGGAATATGGTGAGTGACGTGTGCTTTTTTTGTTATAATGTTTTTTAATTTTTTACACTATGTTTTAAATCTTCTGACATTTTGAAAATAAAAAAGAATGTATTTTATCAGTCCCTTATCCATCTACGAGTAAAAGTTGTAATCATTATTAAAATAATAAGCTACAGTATTAAAAATAAAATAACAGTTTTATTCTGAATCTGCACAAAAATGGTAGTTTTGTTTTATTGGCATATTATTTTGCTTATTTTATATGATGGATGATTAAAAAAATGATTGTGGTTTGTTTTGTTATTGTTGTTTATGTTCTGACATTATTTACATGAAAAAAAAAAGATGAAAGTGAATGTTTATCCCAAATCTTTTGAATATTTGAAGAGTTTCATTCCAAAACACAAATGCCACTACCAAAGGAAAGGATTGAATCGGTTCACCAAGTTCACATTGTAATTGTTTGCAGAACATGACATCTGCCATATATGACCATTGTAGAAAATATATTTTCGTTCCTATACGCGACAAGCGCCATGCACAAACGTCACATTTCCGAACACCAAAAATGGAATTTTTCTCAAAATGTCAAAAATAGAGATATTTCATTTTGTGATAAAACTTTATTTCAACTGAATATATCTTTTCCTTTTTTGACAGTGTTGTGGATGTGACGTCATACACTTACTTTACTTGCTTCCATCCACTGGTCTATGGAACATTTTTGAGAGAGTTTTTCAGGTAAGTTATTGAAATTTATGAACATATCAGAAGTTATCAGAAAATTGTGAATATTTATTACTGCTAAAATAAAAATATGTGAAATGAGTATTAAAATAATTTTTGATGAATCTTAAAACAGAAGCTGAGGAATAAATTCCAAATCAGCATGTAAGGATGTCACAGTTTAATAAAATATTTCAAATTGTATTGACTCTTCATGAATGGGATGAAAGGCAGAAAAAAAAGTAAATAATAATTTTGTAGTGTGGGAGAAGGGTTACAGAAAGTGAATTGTTTGAATTCAAAATACAGGAGGGCAGAATATACCTCAGTCACTAAAGAGTTTACCTGAGGTGTTTTAGTTGTAGGATCAAATCCCCTCGGTGGACATCTTCCCTGATTGGTTTATTTCCCATCCCAGCCAGTGTCCCATGAATGGTTATCAAAAATGATGATAAGTAGTTTCATGTCTGTGGCATATTTCCTATAAAAGATGCCTTGCTGCTAGTGGAAAAATGTAGCACATTTCCTCTATGACTACATGTCAAAATTCCCAAATGTATTTTAACATATATCCAATGATTAATAAATCAGTGTGCTCTAGTGGTGTTGGCAAAACAAACAAAAATTATATTCTTTCAGCTCTGCCATTCCCAGCATCCCATTCTCGTACAAACATCAGGTGGACGATGTTGCTGATGAGGACACTGTCAATATGCCGTGTCAGCCTCCTTTTGACAAGGACGAGACGGCAGCATTTAGCAGTAGCTTCGACAGCACCCACTTCAACCGACAGAACAGTCTGACGTCATCACCAGTTGGTTCCCTCAACAATGGCAACCTAACTCTGAATAGCGACTATTATCAGGCTTCAGCATAAAACAGTTCTTTGTGATTTTGGCCAGCGTAATATGTTAATGTTCCAGGCTTCAACATAAAGTAGATCTTTGTTGATGTAGCCAGTGTAATGTATTCTTCTAAAAAGTGACTTCTTCTACTGCTACCAGTCTTCAGCATAAAACAGTTCTTTGTTGTTGTGGTCAGTGTAATATGTAAATCTGAACAGTGATGATTACTAGGCTTCATCATAGAACAATTCTTTGTTAATGTAGCCAGTATCATCAGTCAATCGACAGGCTTATAGCATGAAACAGTTCTTTGTTGTTGTGACCAGTATAATGTGTCAATCAACCAGGTGACAGAATAAAACAGTTATTTGTCATTAAATGATCCCCACACCAGTCATGGTTCCAGTGTAATATGTTAATCTGAACATCGACTACTCCCAGTCTTCACCATAAAACAGTTCTTTGTGTTATAACTAGTGTAATGTGTTAATTGGAATAGCAACTACTGTGATGAAACAGTTGTGTTTTGTTGTAGCCAGTGCAGTGTGTTAATCTGAATAGTAGTTGAGTACTTGGTACCTAGAAAAACATCACTTGTTTTAAAGTTCAGTAGTGGCATCTTAGTTTGCTCAGTGGATGAGTGCCTGGCTGCAGTTTGTTACAATATCGATTCTCCTCAGTGTACCTATTGTAGTATAGATTATTTATGTGTAAAAATGGAGGTAAAAGACCTTTGCTGTGAATAGAAAAGTAGCATATTTGGTAGCATTGACCATCTCTGATTGACCATGTATGTTTAAACATTACTGAATAAACAGTAAACACTTTCGTTGCCTCTGGATTTCCAGCTTCAACTTCTAAGCAGCCAGAAAATAAAATAAAGGGCATGAATTTTGTAACAGAGGTTGAAATTTGCTATCCAAGGCACACAACTATAAATATTTTGTTGCATTAATATACAACAAAATTTCTTAATGCAACATGATGACAAACGTTGTTGTGTCATCAGGAAATTAAAATGTCATTATAAGTAAAATAATACTGAAACATGTTTGGTGTTCTCTACCAGGAACTATGATTAACATTTTCAAACATTGTGTAACATTTCAAACATTGTGATATGTATATAGAGAGAATTATGTGAATGTTTAAATCTTGTATTTTATGACACAGATACTTAAATTTTTAATATTTTTCCTTTGAAAAGTGGTGTGTAAGAATGTCAAATTACAGTTATTTAAAATCAAAATAACTGAACATTGGAATGATATTTATTATCAGAACATATATTGTAAATAAGAATTGTTATTTAAAAGACTTCAGAAATGTTCTACTTAACCCCCAATTGGTGATGTTTATTTTTTGTGTTGGGGGTAGTTAAAAAACACATTTTCAGAAATGATCACCTTGAAGAGGTTACAGTGATTAATATATGTGTGGTGGGCAAAGGTATGTTACAATGTATTAAAATTCTATTAAATTAGGTTGAAACTAACATGGGTGTTGGAGACACCAGGATTGTGGTGGGGGAAGGGCAATGGTAGCATTTTTATGTAGGGGTGGAGACAATGCGCCAAAAACACTAAGAGGACTGCAAGACAAATGTAAAAGGTGGCGAGAGGAAAAGAAAGGTGTGGTATGTTGGGGTGGGGGTATATGAGGATCTGATTCCCCCTTCTCTAGCTATGCCAGTGTTGGGGGTCTGTAAAAATTAGTTCGTATCAATCCCAAGGGGTCCTTTTTTTATCAACTTATTAATTTTGTATTAATAATTGTCATTGTAATAAGCACAAGAATGTCATGAAGACCTAACAATGCTTGAAAGATTTTTCATATTGTTTTCTATCATTATTATGAACTTGGTCTCTTTATTTTAAACTATATATTATATGTATGTAGTTGTGATCATTATTTTAGTTGTGGAATTCAGACCATGTTCAGCATTAAAAGCTTGTTTTCTTTGAAATAAATGTACATATGTTTCCATAACATTAAATATACTTAACATAATGCTGGGGTAACACTATTTGTATCATGCCATATTGTGAATTTTATGTATTATGATAATAAGTGTTATTTTTAAAAATGAATTCTTCCATAATTATAAAGTGTTTTCACATATCTCCATAAGTCTTTAATTTGGATAAATGTAGATAACCAAACAAATTATGTTTAATGTACTGTTATAAATTCTTATACTTTGTAATACATTTACATAACACTGTTATACATATCAAACAGTTTGCTGGGTTTTGTCAATTAATGTTTTTATTAGCTGAAAATCAAAACATTTTTCTCACAATTGGAAATGGAAAATTTTGTGAAACCCACTTTCAGTTATGCTGGAAACACATGGTGAATTAATAATACCTGTTGCAATAGTTTATTGTATGGTGGTGTCTAATGTATTCATATTATGCTTTGGAATTTTCACACTGGAAATCATTTTTAAAAGGGTATTACCAAATTAAGATATTTTATTTTAAAATGAAGTCTATTTTACAGAGATCAAAATCCTCACAATTTATCCTGAATTTATAACTTTTAGTATGATCTCCAGTTTTAAAGAAAACAAATAACAAACCCCCACCCCAGTAAAGCTATGTGACAATTTCTAGAATTTTGAAGGATTTTTATGCATACTATTACACCATTTTGATCTCAGATTTTAGATACATTTTGTGATTTGAGAACATTTTGTTATGACCACAAATATAGATGACATATCTATGCAAATTGTATATCATTTCAACGGGTAAAAGGATTGTTTTTTTTCCTACATAATTCTTTGATGCTAGCCCCAATAACTTATTTTTATTTTATTTTACATTTACAAACTGTTTTCTTTTGTTATTAAGAATATAAACTTCAAACAAATGAAACAGAATGTGGTTCCACAGAGCACGTGCTTTGTAACATCCTTGACCATACTGAAATCCAGTAGTTCTATAACTTGATAGCCAGTGTAGAATTTTAGATAAACAATTAAAGTTTCCATATCAAGAGAGTCCCATACAGATCAGATTAGACCAACAGAGAAACAAGATAAATAACTGAGGACAGACACCCATATGACTTGTTGAAAGAACAAAAGAAAGAAGAAAGAAAGAAAATTTATTTGAATAACATCCATTGATGGGCAGAGCAACACACGTTATAATAATATTACATAAAGATAACAATGAATTGTTTATAAGTAATTGTGTTGCTTGGGTGGGGAGGAGGTAGTATCATTAAATAAATATGCTCTTTTATCTTTTGTTTTCAATAAAAGAATCAAGTCCATTGTGATTTTAGCAAACAGTTAACATACCGGGTATTCATGTACGTTCAAGAAAATCTCAAGCTTTATTAATGGTTCTTTTTTAAATAGTGTATTTAAATTGTAAGAAATTTGTGAAATGTCATATAAAAGAAAAATAGCTGGAGAGTAATTTAGTTTATTGTTTTAAGAATTGTGATTGAAATATAATTATCAATTTATAGAACTGGAATATGTTATATAAAAATACTGCTGATAAACTTCTTGCACATATATTTTCATATGTGGACAAATTATACTATATTCACAATACCATCAGATACAACATCACATATATGTATAGATTTCAAGAGTGATTAGTGAAATTTGGTGCATTATGTAAAAAGATAAATTTTGTAAATACACACTGCCACAATGAGGGCATTTCTAGAGGTATATAGTCCATATTCTTTTTTCTAGAGAAACTGATATGTTTGATTATGGTCATAATAATTACAGTTCTATTTTGTTGTACAATATTGTACTAAATGTGTATGTGTAGTGTTATGTGTGTAATTCCTAATCACTTTAAACTGGTTATGTACATTGTGAAACTAAATACATTTAAGAAACATGTATCAAGTATTACAGCATTTGGCTGGTGTTGTATATCAAGTATAACAGTCCTAAATACATTTGGTTATGAATATATATTATTTCTCTCTGTATATTAAGTACATTCAGTTATAATAATGACATGTTATATATCAAATATAACGGTACTAAATACAGTTGGCTAAGAATATATATTATTTCTCTCTGTATATTAAGTACATTCAGATATAATAATGACATCATGTTATGTATCAAGTATAACTACTAAATACAGTTGGCTATGAATATATATTATTTCTATCTGTATATTAAGTACATTCAGATATAATAATGACATATTATTTATCAAGTATAACTACTAAATACAGTTGGCTATGAATATATATTATTTCTCTCTGTATATTAAGTACATTCAGATAT
>JAULBS010141051.1:0-27439 GCA_032355785.1 Symmetromphalus regularis | reverse complement strand
CTGTCTTTGATAAACCAGCTGTGGACCACTGGTTGTAAAGGAAAATAGCCCAAACTGCCACAGACAGAACAGCACATATCACGGTCTTTGATAAACCAGTTGTGGACCACTGGTTGGAAAGGAAAATAGCCCAAACTGCCACAGACAGAACAGCACATATCACGGTCTTTAATAAAGAAGTTGTGGACCACTGGTTGGAAAGGAAAATAGCCCAAACTGCCATAGACAGGACGGCACATACCACAGCCTTTGATAAACCAGTTGTGGACCACTGGTTAGAAAGGAAAATAGCCCAAACTGCCACAGACAGGACAGCACATACCACGGCCTTTGATAAACCAGTTGTGGACCACTGAACGGAAAATAGCCCAAACTGCAAATGGGTCCACTGAGAAGGATCGATCCGACGACCGATCGGTTCAAAGGCAGACACGCTACCGTCTGAGCTAGATCCCGCTCCATATTTTTTTACAAAGATCAAACAGACAATAATATTTATATTTATTTTTTATGATATCAAATCTAGAAATTTCTGATTGTAATCAATAAACCTGCCAACACATTTTACTTTTTCCCTCAATATCAGTTGAATTTTATAATTAATTATTAATAGAACTAATTATTTATTCTGTTTTATAGCCTGTGATACGGTATCAGGTATCAAAATATCAAGGTTTTTGTTAAAAACAGTCGGATCCTGTGGGTGACACCAAGGCCTCTGCTGAACAAGCACAGTACCACTGGCTGGAACGACAAATCGTTCATATTTATGGATAACTCTAATAATTAATAATAATGGGGCGATTAGGACCAATTGCTTTAAACCTGGTTTACTTAATCACGGCTAATCTGTAATTGTTAATCAGTAGCGTATCCACACGCCGTTTATAGAATTTTAAAAAAATTTAAATATTTTTTCCCAGTGGAAGGACGTGAAAATTAACCAGTTTTACCCAGTCCTATTCAAACATCAAATTTGGACCCCCCTTTTTCAGAAATCCTGCATCCGCGCCTATTAATATGCAACACTGAACTAACACTTTATAAAATCACAAACTCTATATTTCAAGATAATATTAGGAGGACTGCCACAGACTGCTGTCCGACGCACTTTTAAATATGTTCGGTTGAAATGATTATTTTTCTGTAATAAATTACTTTAATGGATAGTAATTTTGTGTGTACATGTAACTGAAGATATGGTCATTATAAAATGGAGCGGGATATAGCTCAAACGGTAGCGTGTCTGCCTGTGAACCGCTCGGTCGTCGGATCGATCCTTCTCAGTGGATATATATGACGACAATGCGTTAAATAATTTTGTGAATAACATTTCTCTATGTTCAAATTGTCTCGGATAATGGTGCCCCCTGTCAAGCGGTCGGTCATGGGATCGATCCTTCTTAGAGGACCCAATTGCAGTTTGGGCAATTTTCCGTTCCAACCAGTGGTTCATCAAAGGCCGTGGTATGTGCTGTCCTGTCTGTGGGACGGCGCATATAAAAAGCCTTGCTGCTTATCGGAAAGAGTAGCCTACGTGGCGGCAGCGAGTTTGCTCTAAATACATATCTCAGAATGACCATATGATTGATGTCTAATAGCCGATGATAAGATAAAAATCAATGTGCTCTAGAGGCTTCGTTAAATAAAACAAACTTTACTTTACTCTTGTACCCAAAACTGAATTTTATATTGGAAAAATGCATCAGTCATAAATAGGTCATGCACCTTAAATTCAAGGATTAATCTGAGAATGAAGTTTAGCAAACAAATCTGTGTATCTTGTATACCTGGCGACAGGTAAACTCTCTCACATGCTGTGAACTGGGTCAAACAACACAAGCTTTTATTTGTACAGTGACACACAAACATTCAGTGTCATCCATAGTTATTAATATCAATGGTTTCATTCAAGCTGTTCATAATTAGATCTAAAATTAAACAAATCCTTTGCCCTAAGCAGTGGGTTGGTTGTGTTGCTTTTTTCACAACCTCCCAAACAAAAAATAAATATCAGCTATTGGGGGTAATTCTATGGTCTGTAGTGGGTAAGATGGTAAAGTCTGGAGTTTCCCATCTGTAGATTCATAAAGTGTTGAGTTTGCCGTCAGTAGTGGGTTGGTTGGTAGGTAAAGGGTTGGAGTTTGCTCTCAGTAGTGGGTAGGTTCATACAGTCTGGAGTTTCCCATCTGTAGATTCATAAAGTGTTTGAGTTTGCCCTCAGTAGTGGGTAGGTTGGTAAATGGTTGGAGTTTGCCCTCAGTAGTTGGTAAGTTTGTAAAGGATTGGCGTTTGCCCTCAACAGTGGGTAGGTTCGTAAAAGTTTGTAATTTATTTCAAGGATGTTTTTAAGGTTGGGGTGCAACTCATAAAGGGCCCCAATAGCACAGTTTAAACATTTTTGCCTGGTATACCAAATTTAATGTACAATAAAATGTTATGGTTATTGCATTTAATTCAACTTTGATTCTCAAGTGTCTAGCACAACCCATATATATCCCCACTGGATTTACCTCTTTCTTATTAAATAAAAATAGATTTATTTAAGTCAGACCAATAGGTTGGTTATAAGAGTCAAACCATCAAGGCATATATTTGAGTTAACTAGTGTGAGATCCCTTTCATACTGATGCACCTCACAGGTTTATTACATGCATTCAGTTTACTACCAAGTCCCATAAAGAATATTTTTATATTTGCTGTTGTGCCCCTGGTGTGCCCTATCACAAGACCACCCAAGGCTGTTATAGCTACTACCACCTACCCACCTCCATACAACTCAACCCTGATTACACTCACTTGACTTCTGTACACTGTCAGGAGCGTGATGTAGCTCAAATGGTTGAGTGTCTGCCAGTGAAGCGGTCAGTCATTGGATCAATCCTTCTCAGTGGACCCATTTGCAGTTTGGGCTATTTTTCTGTTCCAGCCAGTGATGCATAACTGGTTCATCAAAGGTTGTGGTATGTGCTGTCCTGTTTGTGGGACTGCATATAAAAGATCCTTGCTGCTTATCAGAAAGAGTAGCCTATGTGGTGGCATTGAGTTTCTTCTAAACATATGTCAGAATGACCATATGATTGACGTCCAATAGCTGATGATAAGATAAAAATCAATGTGCTCTGGAGGTATGATTAAATAAAACAATATTTACATTTATATTGACTGTCAAATACAGTTCTGTGTATGCTTTGTGTTTTTATTTGATGAATTCCATTTGATTTGTTTATTGGACAGTAAAAAACCCAAAACGTATTCAATTGTTGGACTCAGAGTTTGTCTTGTATGCATGAAATATGTTAAGAAAATTCCAGTGGAAAAAAAAGCCTTATACCAATGGTTAAATATTTTCTATAGTAGATTAGGGTGGAATGATTTTAACTGACTTCTTTCAATTTTTATCTTGCTAAAACAAAACTTATACATTATAGTGCTTTCCAAAGACTACCAAAGACTAACAAATTATAGTGCTTTTCAAAGACCAAACTAATTATAGTGCTTTTCAAAGACCAAACAAATTATACTGCTTTCCATTGATCAAATAAATTATACTGCTTTTCATTGATCAAACAAATAAAACTGCTTTCCAAAGACTAAATTTTACTGCTTTCCAAACACCAAACAAATTATACTGCTTTCAAAGACCAAACAAATTATACCGCTTTCCAAAAAACCAAACAAATTAAACTGCTTACCAAGACCAAATTACACTGCCAACCCAAGACCAAACAAATTATACTGCTAATAAAAGACCAATCTTTACCAGACTTGATGATTAGGTATTGATTTGAAAAAAATTGTGTCTAAAAACTTGAACATTTGAAGAATGTGAAAAACAATTTTAAGAGGGTTTTTTAAGTACACTTGAGATATTTTTTCTCTTGTTTGCACTTGTTGATTGACTGATTCAGTGGCTCTTAATCACCAGGTAATGATGGCATCAAGAGGTAAACAAGATCTTGCAGTGGAACGCAGCAACAGGTGTAGAGAACTTGGTGTGATAGTCAAGCCATTAGAAATATCTGTACATGTGATGTACCTACATGTATCTGTACGCCATGCCATCATACCACATTCAGGCATGAATTAACTGATAGTTTTTTGCCATCCGGATTTTATTACCTACATGTACGTTGCTAGACTTGCAGGTCAAAAGGATTTCACGGTAACGAATGGTACTGTGTCTGTACCGTGTCGTCAAAATGAAGGAACCAAAATTTTGTTTCCCATGATTTTTGTATCACTGCTGCATTATTTTAGATTACCAAAAAACAGTTTCCAATGGGTTCCCATGATCCAAAAGCCTGGAACCAAAAAAAAGTGTTTTCCTCGTGAAATTTGAAATCCTATGGCCTGGACTTGGGTATCCGAAACCATTTCTTAAAGGCTGTGTAATTTTTATTCCTAAATTTAAATTTCCCAATTAGCGTCAAATCTTATTTACAGAATTAGTAAAATAAATTTATTTCCACTTTTATATAATAAATGGTAATGGGAATTAATTATGGCTCAGCCTTCTACAAATATTTCACAAAGTCATTAACTCAACATGCTTTAGTTAGTAGCCTTTTTATGTAATGATAAAACAATTTTTTTTCAAATAGCTCACAACACAAATCGACAAGTCAGGACTAAGGACTAGTAACTTGTTGTTCTGAACTAATAAAAAAATTGTCTGTTTTATAATTAAATACAAAGGTCATTAACCCAAGCAGCTTGTTAACATAGACATGTATTCAAACACTTATCATGATATAGCGTAACTAGAGCGACTCTTTAGGAAGGTGGTCGGTCATTTGCCAACTAAATTGAGGGAATTAATGGATACAAGACTTGGCCGAGTTTACTATCTTGTTTTGAGCTGTGGTTGATGATAAAGTCACCATTCACTGCTGACAACATAAATACAGATGGATAAGCCTTTAGCTAATCACTCATAAATTGTAGCTTAAAAATGTCTACTAGTAGTAGTAACAGAGGGCAAAATTTGTTGTTGGGGGCATGGCATTTATTGTCTATCAGGCCAGTCCAAATTATATACATGAATGTACGAACATGTCCTTGCCTTCATTTTTTTATAACCTATTTTTCATTTGTGTGACTCATTTATAAAGGGTTGTATTTTCTAAATTGTGTATGATAATGAAATGGGTTACTAAATGTTTGCTTGAATTATTCATTTATGGTTATACATATTTTAAATTTTGATCAACCTGCTTGAGTAACCTTTTGATCTAAGGCACAACAGCTAATGTAAAAATTATTTTATGGTATGACTGTAAATGCCAAGATGCCATCATGAAATTCAAGCCCTGGGCTAGTCAGAGAGAAGTAAAACAACAAACAACAGATAACATTATGTGTTTTTCATGTGGCTTTAGGGTTGTTCCCTTTGGCAGACATGTTGAAGAAAACTCTAAAAACTGTCTAATGGAAACAGTGGTCTATAACTCCAGAGTGGTGACCAAAGGGAGATAACCTACTTACCATACATAATCTCTATACAAAACTTGATGCTGTTTCTCTTGGCAGTCATGTTGAAGATAATTCAAAGTATAAAGATTCTGTTGGAAACAGTGGTCTATAACTCCAGCGTGATGACGAAAGGGAGAGAACACTCAACAAAATCTAGTTAAAGAGTTTGAGATAACAAAGTTAATAACTATTTTCATAAATTTGATCCACAAAATACAGGCATACAGTATTTATTAGTTACCTCCCCTTTCATGAATATTACCTTTCTTTTGGGAAAGTTAACTTTGGGCTTACATGTACATGCCAGTTGTCATAGCATGCAAGTTTGTAAATCCCAAGACATTTTTTGTTTGTTATTGTTTGTAAAGAATGTGAACAGCATTAATAAATTAAAAAAACAGTGTAACATTGGAGCTCATAATTATAATTAATTAACAAGAGACACCAGACTTCACACTTCATGCTTCTGTTACACATTGTTTAGTGAACTCTCATAATGTAATCCCTAAGGGATCAAAACAGTATGCTTGTTTAGACAAAAGTTCTTTCATGTTTTTAATGATCCCAACTAGGAGCAAAAAAATCGATGCATATAAACAAGGGCGAAAATCCATTCCTGAAAGTGGGGAGGACGGATCGAGTATATTTAAGCTTTTTGCTGATGATACGTACTTATGTTCTTAATATTGGAGTTAACTTTTTCTCAACTTTATTTAAGCTTTTTGCATACATTATGTAAGTAAAAGTATGTTTTAAATTATTATTTCTTTCATTCTAACTTAACCTATTACTCATGCATCTCATTGAATGAAATAACGGCACGTAACTACAAGATATACGCAAGGTGGGTTTAATAATTGTGGGCGAAATTGGCACTGTGCCAGATTGTTCATCACAGAAGAGCTTTCCAACACCACAAGCGATTTTGATAATTATGTCCCTTGATGCAACCTGTTATCAGGCCGTGTGTAAGTTTGGTGTTTAAAATGATAAGCGTACTGATTTGTAAATAGTCTGGTGATGAGGTTACCAGATTGGAAACGGTTTGTACATCAGACAGTAAGAGTTGAAAATAAGTGTTGTGAGATTTCATCAGCTTCCTCGTAATTTTAACCAGAATTAGTCTGTGGCTTCTGGTAGATGTTCTAGAATGTCCATCATTCAAAAGCAAGGCAATATGTTTTCTAATCAAAATTGACATCTCATCGATTCATTTAACTACCTTATGAGGATTAATTTTAATTTGTTTTCTGTGCAGGGTTTCTGGTAGACATTTTAGACCAGTCCAGGGTTTCTGGTAGACATTTTAGACCCGTCCCAGTGGCACAGTGGCTGAACTGCAGAACATGTGGCTGATATGTACTGGGATTAAATCTTAGTCATTGCATGGGGAATTTTAATCTTTAATCTTGATACCAGCTCCATCCCAGAGTGAGTTCTCTGCAAGCTCAATAGGTAGATGTATACCATGTACACTGACCAGTGGTCCACAACTGGTTTATCAAAGACAGTGGTATGTGCTGTCCTGTCATGGAAAGTGCATTTATAAAAGATCCCTTTCTGCTAATCAGAAATAATAGCCTATTTGACAGTAACAGGTTTCCTCTAAAGACCACGAGTCACAAAACACCTTGTCTGACACCTAATAGCAGCGGAATAAACAATGTGCTGGAATTTCATTTACCAAACAATCCTTTCATGCCTGGTAGATACTTCAGAAGATGAGTTCATTATTCAAAAGCATTACAGATTTATGGGATATTAAACGAGTTTCCATTTTGTATCATGTTTATATCTCGAGTGAAATAATTTTGTTGTCACAAGTTTTAGCAAGTAACAATAAAATTATTTCATGAGGGACGTAAACATGATGTGAAATGGAAGTGACTTTAATATCCTATTTATTACCCATTATCAACTGTAAGTTAAATTTGAAAAAACAAAACAAACAACAACAAAAATAAAACTACTTGTTTTCGTGTTTTTTTGGAAACAATTTTGCAAAACAGTATGACATCGTATGATGCCAAGGTGTTACGTCCTAGTATGACCTAGTACTAGGATATAACACTGATATCAACCAAGATATGTTGAGTCTTATGGGTAATAATTCTTTTTCTTTATGTTTTTCAAAACTGATGAGTCCCAGACTAAATTCATTAATCAAGGATTCATCTAAACCAGCCTTCACAATTTGTGATGACAATCAGTAATGCTGACTTGAAAGCTGCTATATAACTGGCTGTTATACTGCTGTTGCAAAACTATAAAAATAGGCAGTATACTCATTTCCATTGCAGTTCCTGAGAAAAACAATTTAGCAATGACAGTTACGTGCTGTCACATATTTATCTCAATTTTAAGGGATGTCTAACGACTTACTGAGGTCTGTCTTTCCACCAGCCTATCCCCAAAGTGAGATGTTTAAATTGGATCATATTAATTTGAATGGTCAATTGTTAGTTCAAGAATAAAAGGGTCTTTTTGTTTTAACAACAGATGTTATATAAAAGGGTGTCATTTTCAAATATATGTTCAGTGGATTTTCAGTTTCAGGATAATGTAGTGTTTTATATTTTACTGTAAATATTTTGTAAGTATAAATCAGACTAATTTTCTCTCATTGGGATGATACACACTGGTATATCCTGGTTCAAAATAATGTTTAGTGGCCAAACCCAGTTGTGATGGGAGTATTTCCATGACTAATTAGCATTGATTTTGTCACATATCAAGCCAGACACTGACTGGAGTGAGTAACTTCAGTTCACAGTTGTGCAGGTTCCTCCCCGTCTCAGACGATGGGTAATAGGGAATGAGATATTGCGTCTGCAACTTGCAATGCTTGGTTTGCAAAGCAGGCAAGCCCGGCGTTTGTGCAACTGACCCCACACAGAAACGGGTCGAACCCAAAACAAGACTAATCAGGTTTAGGGAAGAACCCTGCCTGCAATCGGTGACTCCAGCTCATCATGTCTTTAGAGTTAATCGAATCATTCTTGCACCTTCCTCCTGTAGTAGTACGTTGCTAACTCATCGGTTTGTCTGTAACCTGGACATAATTTACTTGTTGAAACTGCTGCAGGATAAGAAAAGGATAGGGTTTGTTGTTTAACGACACCTCAGTACATTGTTTATTTATAAGCTATTGGATGTCGTGGTCTACAGAGGTGAGCCTCGGTGGTCTAGCAGTAGAACATCAGACTTTCAAACTGATGACATATGACTATTTGTCAAAATAACCAAATGTTTGACATCCAATAGCCAATGATTAATAAATCAATGTGCTCTAGTGGTGTTGTTAAAAAAACCTAACCAAAATGGTCTTCAGAGGAATCTTGCTATCACCACATGTAACATTTATAAAGGAGATCACATATCATGACCTTTGTTATACTAGGTATGGACCACTGGCTTTAACAAGAAATGGGTTCATTGAAGGGGATTTATACAATATTTAATTGCATCACATTGTACACAGATGTCTACTGCCACCATGTAGACACAGACAGGACATGACATACCATACCCTTTGTTACACCAGTCATGAACACTGGCTGGAACAAGATGTATATGTAATCCATTGGATCCACTGAAGGAGATTATTCCGACAACTTGTCATTCGTCAGGCAGATGCTCCCTTCTGAGCTACATATACATGGCATGCATACAAAGCAACATGCATGGATCAGAAGCAAAAAAAAATACATCATCAACATCGTCATCATCATGATGAATCATCAGTAGTAAAAAAAACAACCTTATCATGCTTTACCAAGTTTAATTCAATATTCATGGACAAGTATTGATCCACGAGGCTGTCAAAGCTTTTAGTCTGTTAAAATATTAAATTACTCATTTTTTAAAAGTCAACATTTGAAGTTTTTTGAATTCTTATGGAACTCTTTTTATAATATTTTACATTCTCGAACAATTTTTTTTTTTTTATAATGCCATTTATTTTAAAATATTTAACAAAGAATTTTTTTTAAATCTCACTAACAGTTGTGCATGCAGGAGTTCTGTGTAGAGAGCTATTTTCCATTCCAATCAGTGGTCTGCAACTGGTTCATCAAAGACTGTGGTATGTGCCGTCGTGTCTGTGAGAAAGTGCATATAAAGATCCCTTATTTGGAAAAAGTAGCGTATGCGGCAGCAGTGGGTTTCCTCTAAGGAAATGTGTCAGAATGACCATATGATTGATGTCCAATAGCCAATAAGATAAAAATCAATGTGTGTTAGAGACGTCATTAAATAAAACAAATTCTTTTTAATGTAGGAATTCTGTGTAGAGTGTTTGCTCTGTCTGTGTTAATTACTTATACCTCCATATATATATATATATATCTATAGCAATGTCTAATCGCAAAGCAACACCTCTATATCGCCACACAATATACAGATGACTTACAAGAGGTTTGCTGGTCGTGGATGTACAGACATGGCAACTTGAAATTTGAGGATTGGAGATAAAAAAAAAGCCCAGAATACTATCATTTGCTAGTTTATCAAAGAAAAATTCAGCACTTCCTGTAGAGGGTTAATGAAACGGCCAATTACTTAGATTACGACATCCATTAGACTATCAGTTTGTAACCTCTATACATTCACGTACATGCAACTCACTAGGGATGCAGGAATATTTATTGAGGGGGGGGGATCCAAAGATATTTTAAAACTCAAAATGGATTATATTTATGCATGGCTGTAACTATATTGAGGCAAATGCCTCATAACGAAATTGACGATTTGTATTTTATGTACAAAGACCCCTTGCACAAATATTTTTGCTTTGCTCCACTCGGCAATTAACAGTTTTAGCCTCATTTATAAAAGTGTCTAGTTATGGCCATGTTATGTATATGGATTCATTATGATTTCATGTTATTCACATTTTCACTCACATCCTTTTAAAATCATCCTCTATTCCTTAAAAAACATCTGTCTAACCTTGTTAATTTGTTTCATGATTCACGAAAAGATAGTTTTTTTTTGTGTTAATTTAACTTGAACTGAAAGTCAGTTTGATACTGAGTTTTCAAAATATTTATGCATTTCCTTAAAAAAAAACATAGACGGTCTCTTGTAATCTTTTCTTCTGATACACCCATAACTAATGATCTCTTTTATTGCACTTGAACCCAGACTGTTAGTCACTATAGGTTCCAAGGTGCAAAATAAATGGTATCATATTGCTTTCTGCAATAAAATATTTATGCTTTTCTGAGCCAAATTACATGTATGCTGGTTTAATGTAACTTTTGTCAAGCAAAAATTTGTAAAAACATTTTAAAACTTATTCTGTGCCCGGGATTTGTAATCATATTTTCAAAATGTTGATACACCTTCAACTTTACTCCATCCCAACTTTGTGGGAGAGTTTCCACCTAGATAGACTCTTTGGAATATTTTCTAAGTCAGCTAGTGGTCCACAACTAGTACATTGTATGTTCATCAAAGGTGCCTGTGCGTATGGTGTCGATCGGATTTCAAACATTTGGTAATTCTAACATAGTTCTCAGAAGAAACCCATTAATTTTTCCATTAGTATCTAGAGATCATTTTCAGGCCTGCACAAATTCAAAATCTGCATAACTGGAAAATAGCTTATGCCAAAACAATTTGCATAACCTACATTTGTATTTTGATTTGCATAACCATTTTTTTTTTAAATGGGGAAAAAACTATAAAATTAGTTTTAATAAATAAAACCATTTGTCACTTTGAAGTAATATACATTTGCAGTATACAAATCATGTTTTGCTTATTACATGTGATTCTCTAAATTTTAATTTGTTGAATGGAAACCTTGTACTGTATGATATTTGATCGAAGATTTTCGACTAGCATTTATTATCGCAATTTATGATTGGCTACATATAATAATCAATGAGAATACATTACATTTCCCAACTTAAAGTATTCTAACTATATGTAATTATAATTATACATGTCAAAAATCAATCAAGTTGTACTCTGAGAAAAGATGATAGAAACTTTATTTATCAAATTTTACACAAACGGTAAATCGGTTATGCAAAATAAATTTGCATAAACGATGCACGAACGAAACGATCGTTTGTGCAATTTGTGCAAGCCTGATTTTGATGTACTTTGCCACAGACGGGGCAGCATATACCATGGCATTTGATAAACCAGTTGTAGGGCACGGGTAGGTATTGAGTAAAACCCATTCGGATACACAACTAGTATATGTTTGTTGTGACGGTAGGTTTCTGCTGTAAACCATGTGTTGCAAATACCATATATCTGATACTTAATTAACATTGATTAAACAATGTGCAGGCAACAATGCAGGATTTCTGAAAGGGGGGAGGCGTCCAAATGTGATGGGTAATGGTTAATTTTCACATCTTTCCACTCTGAAAATGTGAGAAAAAAATGAGAAAAAGGGGGTCTGGACCCCTGGACACCCCACCCTCTGGGATCTGCTACTGCTACGCTGATGTTTTGTTAACTATTATTTTCCATCCACATCTTTTTTATTAATGTTGTGTCAGCCATTGTCAGTTTTTCTCTTGCAATAAAAAAGCCCACCATTTCTTTAATTGCACTTGAACTCAAATAATGTGTTCTACATGTCCATAACAATATTTACATAATTCTCAAACACCCTTTTAACAAACACTGCATCTGCCATTACTGGTCCTTTCATTCCCCTCACAAACAGATCATTTTATTTAATTGCACTTGAACCCAACAAGGATAAATTCTGCCATTCCGGTACTACAAAATGTCTGTCTTTGTCCATAAGCATTGATCTTTGGGTGTTACACACTGAAGGAGGTTGCCATTAGTTTGTTTGGGCTGACAAGTGCTGCAATTTCAAGATGATTGCAAGATGCTCTCATCAATAAAAGACGATTACCACTCGAATGCTGCCATTACTGAAAAACCTGCACTGTAATACGACCTCACCACACAGCATGGATAGTCTCGTGGACTATACTGAGAGACATAAATAACGTAATGGATATTTCACCGACTACATCCTTATAGAAATGTCTTTTCATATACATTAAGCGCCTGACAAATGATTCATTGGTAACATCTCTAACTGAAAGAGGACATTTTTCAAATAAGAAAAAAATAAACTGAAATATATTTGAAACAATTTGTTCTTTTTAATGATACCACTAGAGCACATTAATTTCTTAATTATTGGCTATTGACATTTGGTAATTTTGACACATAGTCATGTGTGAGCAAGCCTCCAACAGGTTTTGAACCACTGTCTTCAGCTTTAGTGCCTGATGTCTTACCACTGGACCATTGAGGCTCTTGAAACAAAAAAATTACAACTTGATGTTTTCTATAACAACACAGCATTACATATAAAAATAATTCTGTACCGTATTAAAGAAAGACAGAAAAATAAAAGGACGGATGCTTTTAAAAGAGATGAGTGCAGGCAGTGGATGTGCAAAAAGATCCTCACATGCAAACTGTGTTTCTGCAACAAGGGAGCGGAATCTAGCTCAAACAGTAGCACGTCTGCATTGGAACCAGTTGGTCGTTGGATCGATCCTTCTCAGTGGACCCATTTGCAGTTTGGGCTATTTTCCGTTCATACCAATGGTCCACAACTGGTTTATCAAAGGCTGTGGTATGTACTGTCCTATCTGTGGGACGGTGCTTATAAAAGATCCCTTGCTGCTTATCAGAAGTAGTAGCCTATGTGGCAGCAGTGGGTTTCCTCTAATGACTTATGTCAAAATGACCATATGTATGATGTCCAACAGCCGATGATAAGATAAAAATCAATGTTCTCTAGAGGCATCGTTAAATAAAACAAACTTTACTTTTGTGTTCCTGCAACAAATGCTGTTGTGTTATTTTTGTTTCAAATACATTTTAAATTCTTTTTTTGTCTAATTTATACATCCTCATTTAATTACAGTTGTTACTAATATTCACTTGTCTGAATGTTTAGTGTATAATGCTTAATGTAACTGAGAATTATGGTTCAAATCCCCTCCGTGGAGGTTGGGATTCAGTGGTGGATCCAGAAAATCCATTTAAGGGTGCCTGTATAAGGATTTTTTAAGGTTAATTTTTGTTTTAATAATAATAATATTATTTTAAATCGCAATTTTTAAATCGCTAAGATCCACCACTGAGATTTTTCTGTTACATATATATGCTATGACATTTCTTTGAGAATATATTCAGTGAGATATTTTTGTCTCTCAGTATATTTGTTTAAACACTTTATGAATTGTTATGTTTTACTTGTGTTTGCTAGTTCCCATGTGGTTTGGACAGGTCTTTTCTAACCACGATAAGTTGAATAGTTAAGTTTGTGTTGATCAATAACTGCCAGTTTGCTTTATAATCATACTATACATTGCATCTGTTTTCTGTTCAAATAGTTGTGATCAATAAGTTGCCAATGATAACAAAATCAAATTCGTGCACGGATATACGACTAGGAAATTGTATACAGATTATTGTTAATTATGTATGTTAATTATTTTGACATTTTAATGTCTAGCAATAAATTTTCACACGTTTTGCATTTGTTATGATTTCATAGACAGATCCACTAACATTTTAATGTATAGCTATCAACTGTCACACATTTTACATTTGTTCTAATGATTTGATAGCTCCAGAGAATCTGTTTTCTAACCCCCTCCCCTGCCATTTAGCCACTAATTTTTTTTCCTATTATAATTACACATACACATGTGGGTCGTAACTATCTTCAATAATAACAAATTTCAAATTGTTTTTGGATCATTCTCCTCCCAATATTTCTAGATATGCCCACGGATTTTAAAGGCCTAATACAAATTTACTGTTTATCTCCGTAAAACTGTAATTTTAAATAAAATGTGGTATGTATTTTATGGAAAACATTTTCATATTACACTATCTAAACAGAACTTTATTGCTATTTCACAATCTAAAATCAGTATTGACATAACTAAAATGTTAATAAACATAGCAACGGTTGGTTGATAAAACACACTGTTAGCCAATAAAATTATGTTTCTATACTCTTCAAAAAAAAGTAGGGGAACCTGAAATATTAATGTTAATATCAACCGTTAGAGTGAAAAAACGTTTTGATGACAGACATACTTGTAAAGAATGGTCAGGTCTATTCCCCCAATGAACACATCTGGAACATAATAGGGAGATATGTGTGCATCAACGTCAAAGACCTCCGACCATGTTAGTCGAACTTGGTCAGGTACTGCAAGAGGATTGAAACAGACTCCCTCAATTGGCCATTGGGAGACTCATACACAGTATGCCTCATAGACTGAATGAATGTCTGACACATCATTGCGGTATCATCCACTTCTGATAAAAAAAGTCAACTTTCAAATTTCACTTCTGGCCCCAATCATTCTTCAAGATCTTTGGGTGTTGTAAAACCTACTGTAATACTGAACTACTGGTTGTAATGTTTGCCCAGTTAATTCACTATTATCATATAACCATTCCCTGCAGCTAATATACCTTCAATTTTGGCAATTGTAGATTCTTATTAGAGATCCCCTACTTTTTTTGAAGAGTATATTTATTAAAATTACTGGTATTTTGGACATTCAGTACTAGACTGTGTAGCCGTTGATGTTCTACCAGAAAACAAGAATACGAACTGGAAAATGCTAATTTTTGGCAGCTATCGAAATAGTACGCTACAGGCTAATGTTTATTTTATGCTAATTATTTTGACATTTAAGTTAATAAAATTATCTCCTTCACTGGGAATATTTAATTAATTCTATCACATTACCAGTGTCGTTTTTTTTTATTTCATCTATTATTACTAGCATTTATTTGAAGTAATTTAGAAGAATGTACTCTTGAAGGTTATCTTAAACTTATGCAATTTTGAAGGTTATAATAAATTCTTTAGGATCACCTCTTTTCATTGTGGCTCCAGTGGTGCAGTGATTAAGCTTTCAGACTTACAGCTGGTAGGTACTGTGATCAAATCTCAGTTGATACTGGCTCCAACCCAGAGTGAGTGTTTCGCAAGGCTTATTGTGTAGATGCAACACAACTGGTTTAACAAAGGTCGTGGTATGTATCATCCTGTCTGTGGAAAAAACCGTCCATATAAAACATTCTCTGCTGTTAATGGAAAAAAGGTTGTGGGTTTTCTCTGATGACTGTGCAGAATTAGCAAATGTTTGACAACCAATAGCTCAGGATTAATAAATCAATTTACTCTAGTGGTAAGTTTAAACAGAAAACAAACTCACCATTTTTTATTAATATAGGGGTTGAAATTTGAGGGGCACAGCAGTTATTGCCATAGATGGCCTTGTGATCAGGACATACCATGGCACAACAGAAAATGTAAAATTTCTATATGGGGCATTAGAGCAAATAATCTGCTATGATGAAATAAATATGAAAATTACATACACGAAGGGTACCACCAAATGGGCAGAATAAATTCTGCTCACCTGCACTTAGACTGATTTTACGGTTATTGATAAACTGAATGTTATATGTTGAAAATCAGTCCCGTGGCAGTGCTCACTAAAACCACTGCTTCTAAACAGCCTTTCAGTAACAGTTGGTTCATTACCATGAGACACAGAATACCATATGTCAGACACCTAATAGCTATTGAATAAAAAAAAACCTATATGCTAGGGTGTCATTAAACAAACAATCCTTTCGAGTTAATTCATTAGCACTTACACTGGTTTTGCACTTAAACTGCACTAACATTCACAGAAACTGCAGCCCAACTCTTGCATCCTTGCATTCATAAAACAATCTACCAATAACACAAGTTCTGTTTGTTCATTATTTTTACCATAATTCATGAATGCCATGACTTTATTCATTAATTGATCTCTGTCATATACAGAGATGTGATTTCATACATAACTGTAGTAATTTCTTCATGTGAGCCTCTGTGGTCCAGTGGTAGAACATCAGTTTCTCAAGCTGAAGACAGTGGTTCAAAACCATTGGAGGTTGACTCACTCCTGACAGAGTGTCAAAATTACAAAATGTTTGATGTCCAGTAGCTGATAATTAATAAATTAATGTGCTCCAGTGGTGTTATTAAAGAAAACAAACACAAAAGTAGTTTTTTCATTTGAATTAAACAAGCATTGTTGAACCTCATTCTTAGTATGACGTATTTGAGACATACAGAAAATGCATTACCTCTGGATTATCATTTCTTCAATAAACATTTCCACTGGACTCTATCTTGTACAGAGCTACAGAGCTGCAATTCTGTACATAATTAAACATTCATCATATGTATCGTAGAAGAATTTCTGAATCGCACAGATGACATTTTTAAAACAAGCAGCTGTTGGTGATTTACATGTATTACCGTATTCATTACTACGCTTGTTGTTTTTTGCAATAAATTGATTTTCTAACTAGCTTCGTGTGGGAAGAATATGATATGCGGATTGTTCATGATCTATTTTCTTCAAATTATCATTAGTTGAGCTCATTTGTATGAGAAAATTACATCAGGTGTGTAACCTTTTCAGAGAAAGGAAAAGATTGTTTGTTTAACGACACTCCAACACATTGTTTATTCAGCAACTATTAGGTATGAAACATATAGTTGTTTGTTACTCATTGTCTTTAGAAGAAACCCACTACTGTCACATAGGCTACTCTTTACAACATGCAGCAAGGAATCTTTTATATGCACTTACCCACAGACAGGACAGCACACACCATGGCTTTTGGCAAACCAATTAAGGACCACTGGTCGGTGCACCTACTCATTGAGCCTTGTGGATTATTCACTCTGGATTGGAGCTTGTATTGATATCTTTTTTACAGACAAAATATCACATACCACAGCCTTTGGCATACCCTAAGTTGGAGCCAGTATCAAGATTAAAGTTCCTATGACTCAACTGAGATTTGATCTCATTACTTACCAGATGTGAGTCTGACAGCTTAACCACTGCACCACTTTCTTTTCAGAAATTTATTTTTTATTAAATCTACATGACATACAATGTACACAAGATTCATAAACAGCATATTTTCTAACTAATCTGGAATGAGTTTACATATGGTGTACTGAATTTTTCTCTGTGTGTGGCTACATATCCAAGGCCAGCACAGCTGGAGGAGTAAGGAAAGCATTTCACCCCCCTCCCTAATAATCTGCAGCGCCCTTTTTTGTGGCAATGTTTTCATTTTTGACATTGTAGGTGCCTTTTAAATGGCGTCCGTATCCAGTCTTGCCCCCTCAATATTTAAACGGCTGTACCGGCACTAGTATCAGACTGTGGATGTGTGAATATCCTCACAACTACTGAAGTTTTCAGTGTGTGTGGTGGCTACATGTCAGACAATGGTTAGTACCAAGCTGAAGACTTTTCCCTCCACTGTTAGAATTCATGTGCAAGTGTGTCAGAACCCACTGGGAGGGAGGTTTCGTTAATGTCCTAATAATGCCGGCCTCAAGTATGTAGTGGAATCAGAAGACGATAAGATGATCAATTACTGATATCCATCATGTGTGCCTGCATAGTTAAGTTATTTTTATTAAAGCTCATGCAGAGAGCTGAGGTGTTATACTTAAACTTTTGCACCAGCCTCTAATTTCCCACCCTAGCAACTCCGCTCATCTTGGTGCAGATCTGATAACAGTGTGAGACTAGAGGTGGTTTTTTTTTTTAACATAAAAATTATTTTAAAATTCTCAAACCAAATTGAAAATTAACTGTAGCTATTTAAATTAAATCTACACATACTTTATTTTACAATTTTTAATTCAATATTATTTTAAAACCCTCAACTTATTTGAAGTTTTTCTAAAAGTAATTATTTTTAATTTAAAAACAATTATTTGAAATTTTCATCTTACATCTACTTATTTTCTTCTTCTGCTTTTTTCTCCTTCTTTTTCTTTTTCGTCTTCTTCATCCTCATCTTCTACTGTGTTCAGTCTTTTGTTGCCAGTAGTACTATCAGCTACATGTATGTGAATGGGCATGATACGTGCTATTTTCCAGAAGTCATTGACATATTCTGGGAACTTCCGAAAGTTTTGTATTAAAGTGAAGGTGCCTCCTTTCTGCACCTTACCCTTTTGAGAAGAAAGTCAATTACTCAATATTTTAACATTTATTGATCATAAATATTTCATGGTTTTTTTATTTCTGTCGAGAAAAACCTTGAATAACAAACATGTTACAACTTCTATTTTTATCAGACCTCCCAGTTTGAACATTAATTGAAATTTGTTTTGAGGTTAGTAGTATCTATAAAAGATTATGGGAAAAAATATGCACTTTAACAGATATCAAGAAAAAATGGCAATCTTATCGCAAATGGAATGTTGAAAGAAACATAGAAATCAAATCAAGAACTATTAATTTTTAATCTTGTATTTTTAGATGCAAATTAATCGACACATGTTTCATTTATGTGAATTTATGTTGAAAAAAACATATTTCTAGTACCTAAATTAAATATACTGAAAAAGAATTATTGAATAAAAAGAAAATGTTGGCCTTATTTTTAAAATAGTGTCAGGTATTCAAAACATCTATTATAGGTCCTTTTTATAGGTTACATTATGAATATTTTTTATCATTTATAAAAAATATTGAAACTTTTTTTTACTTATATCTTGTGAAATAAAGTTGCCAATAGATACCATGCAGAGAAACTATTCATTACATAAAAATGTATAATATTTGAAACCACTAACCAAAAATTCGCCATTTTAAGATAACTATTTCATCTTTATTTCTAGTCTTTCACGTTTCCATAGATAACATTTTTAAAAAATCAAACGAAAATCTCACAAGTGTTGATTTATTACGTTAGCTTGAGTGATGTTGTAAGCGTTGCTGTCTCACTTGAAATAACCTGTTGCAACCTATCAGATAAGACTTTTTTTAAGAGTACATAGGTCGTGTAAAAAACCGAAGAGTTGTGGGTCTTGATCCTTAGTCCGATCAAGCACAGTCATGTGCTTATCCAATTCATCTAACATAAATTTGATGGGTGTCTGGGTTAAGGAATCGGTCTATTTTTGTACTGCAGTATAAGCGATTCTGAACGGTAATGGTGTGTAATGCTTTTTGTTAGTTTTGAACTGGTCTATTTTTGTACTGCAATGTAAGTCATTTTGTGCTGTACATGCAATGTTTTGTTAGTTAATTATATTGTTGGAAATTAAATTAAATGCACTTTCCCACATTCTGGTTAGCACATACCACAGCCTTTGATAAACCAGTTGTGGACCACTGGTTGGTGCAAGTGGCATACTGAGCCTTATGAGGAGTGCTTTCTCTGTGTTGGAACTGATATCGAGATTTAATAATTCTGTACCTCGACTGAGATTTGATCCCAGTACCTACCAGCCATGAGTCCCAACAGCTTAACCACTGAGTCAGTCAGCACTGGTTTAGGTCAGAACATGTGTCCATGACAGGCATGCTTTACAACGGCATGCTCTGATTATCACATTTGATTCTTAACTTTGAACATAGGATCACATATCATGATAGAACCACAGAATTTGTTACACGTTATCATGCCATTGGTATGTCCTTGCAATCCTGTGGTCCCAAATAATGAATTTCAGTCCTTAGATTACAATCTTTCAGATTTCTCAAGAATCTTTTATTTTATCCTTGACAGTGTAACAAAAAACAACTGATTAACAACAATTTCCATTGCACCACCAGGACAGCTGTGTCTTGGCAAAGGCATTCATCCATTTTTGTATTGAAACGGCCCATTCTATGTGGTATATAATGCTTCATTATATGTTTGGGTATTAAGAAACAGTAACGTGCCTATCCAGTTTCATCTGACATATTCTAAAGACACGAAATCTGGGGATTTTTACATCATATCGGTCTCAGGAGCGGGATGTAGCTCAAATGGTAACATGTCTGCCTGTGAAGCTGTCAGTCGTCGGATCGATCATTCTCAGTGGACCCATCTGCTGTTTGGGCTGTTTTCTGTTCCAACCAGTGGTCCACAACTGGTTCATCAAAGGCTGTGGTATGTGCTGTCCTGTCTGTGGGATGGCACATCTAAAAGACCCCTTGTTGCTTATCGGAAAGAGTAGACTATGTGGCGGCAGCAGGTTTCCTCCATAATTAATATGTCAGAATGACCATATGACTGCCCTCCAATAGCCGATAATAAGATATAAATATAGAGGCGTCATTAGATAAAACAAACTTTACTCAGTAACGTGCCTATCCGGTTCCATCTGACATAAATCTAATGACACAAAATCTCAGGATTTTGACATCATACATGTATCTGTCTATTTTTGTGCTGAAACTCAAGCCAATCCATGGTATACTTAACATCTTACTTAAAATGGTGTTAAGATACGGTGATCAAACACAGTGCTTGAATGAATAAAATAACCATTAAAATAATATATAATGAAGACATAGATATTGTAGACATGGCATTCTTAAACTAACTGTTTACTTTGTTAAATGAAATGTATCACATCGAGGTGATAATGCTAAAGAGACCTAACGACCCTATTTTTTTTAGCATCAAATAGGAAACACAGTTGTGGTTTTTTTGTGCCTAAAAGTAAAGTTTGTTTTATTTAACAATGCCTCTAGAGCACATTGATTTTTATTTCATCATCGGCTATTGGATGTCAATCATATAGTCATTCTGGCATATGTTTTAGAGGAAACCTGCTGTCACCACATAGGCTATTCTTTACAATAAGCGGCAAGGGGTCTTTTATATACACAATCCCACAGACAGAACAGCACATACCACATCTTTTGATGAACCAGTTGTGGACCTCTGGTTGGAATGGAAATAACCCAAACTGTAGATAGGGCCACTGAGAAGGATTGATCTGATGACCGATTGGTTCACAGGCGGACGCTCTACCATTTGAGCTACATCCCGCTCCCCTAATAACACATCAGAACACTAGTTAATCGGCTATTAGGTTTTATACTGAAGGCATTTGTGACTCATTGTCTTCTGGGGAAACCTGCTACTGTCAAATATGCTATTATTTCCAGTAAGCAGAAAATGATCTTTTATATGTGCTTTCCCACAGATAGGACAGCACATAAAATGGCATTTGTTACCATTTGTAGATCATTGGATGGAGTGAGAAATAAACAAATAGTGAATGATCTGGTCTACGTACTGCTGCCTGTTATGGAAATGACAGTGTTTACTTGAAAAAATCTAGGTTTTCGTTTTGTTTTTTACCTGAATAGTGTTGGTATTGGTACAAGGAATACTGCACAGAGTGTTGATTGTGTATACATTTGTTGACTTTCCATGGCATGAAATCTGTTTTAAAAATTACAGATCTGTGCTAAACAAAATTTTTATTAGCAAACTAAATTCCGTATTTTTTACTGTTGTACAAAACATATTTCTTGCATTTTACTGTGGGTTAACTCTTTTCTTAGGTTTTCTTGATTTTCTAGTATTATTGCAAAGTGGTTAACTGCCAGAAGAGACTTCTATTCTATAAATCATAGTGCCCCCATTCATGCATAGATCTAATTCCAAAAATCTGAGACCATTTTGTTTCTTTATTTTTTAATTGGGGACAAAACCTCAGAATTGTCAAGACTTTAAAATTTGGGAATTTGTTGTTAAATAAAATCATAGAATATCAATGAGATAATTAGCATAGATGAAAGTTTTCCTTATTTTATGAATAATTTAGCATTTTAGCCTTCTCCCATTTTGACAATTTTTTGTTTGGTGTGGTCACTCTTTAAAGTTCAGCATTTTGCAACTGTAAAATAAAATATTTATAACTATGGGTTTCACAAACAATATAGAAATGTAATTCAAGGGATCTGCTTTATTTTTGGAATGTCCACTTGCATCTAGGTATAACTAAATGGGGCCAAATCCCATATTTGACACTTAATATCAGTTGATCATAATATAAAGATGAGGTACAATGACATAAACCTTCCTTTCCTTCGTAATATAATATGTAGGCTAATGAATAGAAAGCTAGAGAATTGATAACATTGTCTGTTGCCTGCAGTTATGATACAAATCACATCAAGTAATATTGACCCCCTTGACAATGAGTTGACAGCTATATTGTTTAATCGTCAAGCCATTGGCATCACTGAATGTGTACCCAACCAAGCCCTTGTTCAAAGGCCTGTTGTGCCTCTCTGCTAATTCCTACTGAATGGCTATCTACTAGCTTTGATCAATTTTTTCCAATAGTCACTGGTGATCTCAATCTGTCAGCTTTAGTGATGACCTCGGACTAAGCTACTCTATCTGTAGTCCTTTATTTTCATCAAAACCACTTTGTTAATATTACTAATGTCAAAGTGTTATGGAAATCATTTTTCTTTCTTTTAATGGATTTTCCCCCTTATTCTTGATTTTTAACCATTTGTCATCTATAAGCATTGCCCTGTGTGTGTGTTCTTGTTATTAATCATGTAAAAGAATATAGGCTTATCGAAAGGGTTTGCATTGGTATTGCCATGGCAACGCTCCGTCTTCATTGAAGGAATTTATTGAGTTTTCCATTTCCCAGTACTTGTACTTAGTAGATTCCCACGCCAGTGTTGGCTTATCTGCGAGCGAGCTAGTTGCTCTCTGGGTTCTGTCTTGTCCACCCAATGTCTGCACAGTTGTCGACTTGATCATCGCCCAATGAATGTGACTCGTCCACGGAAAGTATATCACCTGCATTGAAGCAAATCACATTTAATTCTATTGTGCATTATGGTAAGCTTTGTTTGTCATCTTTAAAAAAGTGTTTTACTTGCTTTATGATGGTAACATCATCTCAAGATTCTATTGATTTCTGTCCTTAATGCTCTCTGTTGTGTTTATAGCCTGGGTTCCATGCATGTCCTATAATGTTCAATGCTAGAAAATGGCACACATGTTCACAATGATTTGTATGGTTCATGTTCTATATTGTATAGAATTAAAAAATAAAAAATGGTATGGATTTTATGAATTGTATTCTATGATGTACAGTGCTAGATAATTCTCTGTTAATAATTACATATGCTGTATTCTGTATTGTACAATCTTAGAAATAGCACATATGTTTATTATTTAAGTGAATTGTATTGCCTGCTGTCCAATGGTTTATGTTAGAAAATGTAAAAAAAAGTAAGTAAGTTGTAATAAATTAAATCTTGAAAACATTCTATAAATTTCACATTAAAACTTTGGGGAAATGTTCTATGAAACAGAATTTGGTATAAAGCATTTTTTAATTATATTTAGTAGTAAATGGAGTTGTATGCATGTTAAGAATGTTGTGGCCAGAAAAAATTGCATGCTGGGAAATGATTCCCATTCAAACGACCAGGCATCTCTTTGGCTTTATGTCAGGGATGAATTTGTATTATTAATAATTAATCCTGATATTTTTCTAATTTAATATTGATTTTATCTGTGCAAATTGAACATTGGACCCTGAAAAATGGTAGCATGTCTAGATAACTCATCTTAATGGCACCAAGCTGTTAAGTACATAAAATTGAACGTGTGTCAAGGTCAGCTTTTACACTGTTGCTTGTTTGTAATCAACTTTTATGTGATTTCATTAGTGTTTAAAGGTTTAACACCTGGTATTTATGTTTACAGTAAAATGTGCATCTGTTCAAAATGTGTTAAAATTTTATTGTTTGTGTTAGATAATTTGTTTTGACAAATTCATCAGAAAAGAATAGGAATCGAGAATTTATTAAAGAATTGACTTGTCACATATTTAAAGTGCAATTATTAGTTTCCTTGCAAAATGTGTAAGTGCCAAATTTGAAAAAATTGAAAACTCTCCACCAAAGGAAAGGCTTACATCGGTTCTCCAAGTTCACATTGTAATTGTTTGCAGAACACGACATATGCCATGTATGAGCGTAGTAGAAAATATGCTTTCATTCCAATATACAATAAGCACAACACATAAATATAACATTTCGGCACACAAAAAATGCAATTTTTCTGAAACGGTCAAAAATGGAAATATTGCATTTTGTGATAAAACTTCAATTGTTGATAGGTTGTATAAAAAAACAAGATATTCCATTAACATGTTCAAGGCACATGTAAATTACAAGTGTATTATGATAGACATTTATGACTATTGAAAAAGAATTCTTGAGATTGTACCCTCCAGATGATAAAATTACCATATGTTTGACATTTAAAAGTGACTGGAGAGTAATTAAATAAACATTCCCTTCCATTATTCAGTTTTGTGATCACACTATATATGTGTATGGAAGACGATCTATATTGATTTGACCAGTGACGGTCACAGTACGTGGTAATTGTATTTCAGGTTTTATGCAATAACTCGTTACAGAGAATAACCATTAGCAAAGGTCATACACACAATTATACCCAATGGCATCAGAAATGGCACACTATAACACCATATTTTGAATGGAATAATTAATATGAAAACTTAGAAGGTCAATAAACACTTTTAAACATTATGTATAATAAACATGAGATGTACATAATGCCATTCTTGCTATTCCCCATGGGACAGTTTATAACAGTAATACATTTTTTAATATAATATTGAATTGCTTTGACATTTCTTCCCCTGTCGTCATTTGTAGAATTAATTTGCCAAGGGATAGTTAATCATTTTTCTTGCCCAACATGTTGTGCCTTCTCTTTTGGTTCCTCTTCTGCAATGTTATTGTGACTGCTCTCTTTCACCATTAAGAAAGCAATTATTCTTTCTTGCTTGGAGGGTCTGTTCTCTCGTTTCCTTGAAGAACATTTATGCTCAAGATGCCTTACAGCCCTTTACATCTGCTTGAAAGGGTGTATGCTGAGTGTAAATTATACCATTTGACTTGGTTTCATCTAAAACCTTCTTATGGATTTTCTGTGTAGAATAATCACCCAACATAATTGATTGAATAAAATTCTTGGTTTGTTATTGATTTTTGTTGCTGCTGCAAGTAATTTCTTCCAGGCATAATATACATACTGCAGATTAAGGCCCTCTCAGAAACCATTAGATAAGAATATTGTTATTGAAGTAAATATAAGTAAATGAACTCAATGTATTTTTGTTTATATATTTGTTTTTCAATTATATTGATACTCTTTTTATTTGTTTATGTTGTTTTTCAATTATATTATATTGATACTCTAATTAATTTGATACTCTTTTTATGTTCATTGATAAAAGAACAGATGTCTGAAAATATTGGTCTTAAATGAGGATCATTTTTCTACAGTATCTATACTTTGCGTCACCAGAAGTGAAACATCAAAACACCAATGTTTTTCAGTTGAAAAATAAATGCCAAAAGTACAAACTGCCTTTCAAACGTTTTTCAGCGTGTACATGAAACACAAAAGTATTTCATAACTTTTTAGATTATATATTGTTGCTACGATAACAATAATTGTAACTGAAAAGTGCAAAAAAAAAATCTCATCTAAAAACACATAAAAATAGTTTTTTTCCTCATAAACAATTTAATATTCAGTATATCTTATTGAAATTTTGTATAAAAATTTGGTCTTTCGTTTAATTTCCAAAACCATTTTCCTTTTTGTTCTATAATCCCTAGGAGAAAAGTTTTTTAAAATGATGGTGGCAATCTGACGTGACGCAAAGTATAGAAATCTGAATGAAAATTACAGCAATCCATTTAGATTTCACTTAAAGTTCAAGGCAAAAGAAATTCTGTTTTTGTTTAATGTTTTCAAAAGCAGTATCTATACACCCCAGTAAAACAGGAGATAATTTTTTTAAAACAATTATTTTATAGACATTTAAATTTAGTACATGAACAACTCTTTAAAAACATTTCTAAACAGCATTACTTATCTCCCCTTGTTTCATTGTGATGTCGGTGGCAACAGTGGTATTTGGATTGCTGAGACTGAAATTGTTTCAACAATTTGTTTACTTTGCATACATCTAGCCATTAGTATGTTTTTTTGAAGAAAAAATTGAGTATGAGGAGGTTCCCTTGTGCAATAGACTATCCTTAGTGCAGCTGCATGTATACAAGTTGATACCAACACCAGGGGATACCATGAAGATTGCTCATTCAGGCCCATTATTAAAAATGTTGGGTTTTTGTGAAAATTGTGGTGAATTCTGGCAGAATTTTTTTATGACAGAAACCTCGTATGAATATCTAATGTGTAGTATATAAATGTCTTAACTAAACAAATATGTAGATAAATGATATTCAGTAATTGGATGAATCGTATTATAATTGGATGCAGTAATCAGAAGAATCAAATCTGTTAATGAGAAAAATCAAATCTGTTAAATGAATCGGCTAGTGATAGATGAATCAACTGGTAGTAGATGAGTCGGTGAATTAACTGATAGTAGATGAATCAGTGAATTAACTGGTAGTAGATGAATCAGTGAATCATCTGGTAGTAGATGAATGAGATCTGGTAATCTAATGAATCATATTTGTAACAGTAATCACATGAATCAGATCTTGGAATATAGTTGCAGAATAAATGAAATATGCTATCTAAGTAGGACAGAATGCGTAAAACCTTGTTAACCCTAAACTCAAGTTAAACCTAAACTATATTCAAACTGCTTTGTTGACAAGTGCTATTCATGAAATATTTTCAGTGGTCACAATTAACTTGAATTAAAATATGGTTAAGTTTGTAGTTACCGTAAGTAGGAAGGGAGCAGGAATTTAAAAGCTTGCTACCATCTAGTAATAAGCTAGGTTGAATATATAGTTAATTCTCAGCTAAGTGGGAAGGCAGCGGGCATTTAAAAGCTTGCTACCATCTAGTAATAAGCTAGGTTGAATGTATAGTTAATTCTCATCTAAGTGGGAAGGCAGCAGGTATTTAAAAGCTTTCTACCATCTAGTAATAAGCTAGGTTGAATGTATAGTTAATTCTCATCTAAGTGGGAAGAGAGCGGGCATTTAAAAGCTTGCTACCATCTAGTAATAAGCTAGGTTGAATGTATAGTTAATTCTCATCTAAGTGGGAA
>JAULBS010141040.1:0-12723 GCA_032355785.1 Symmetromphalus regularis | reverse complement strand
TTTATACAAGCCATACATACAAAGTAACAGCAGATTTATACAAGCCATACATAGAAAGTAACAGCAGGTTTATACAAGCCATACATAGAAAGTAACAGCAGATTTATACATCCCATACATACAAAATAACAGCAAGTTTATATAAGCTATACATACAAGTAACAGCAGATTTATATAAGCCATACATACAAAGTAACAGCAGGTTTATACAAGCCATACATACAAAGTAACAGCAGATTTATACAAGCCATACATAGAAAGTAACAGCAGGTTTATACAACCCATACATACAAAGAAACCTGGTGTTAATCTAGAATTATAAAAACTCAAATATCAGAAATACACAACACATATGCCCCACGGTTTAAGCCAGGTTTAATGCAAATGTTTTCATAACTTGTGGATAACCAAGACATGAAAATGGCCCTATGTGCTGTACTGTATTATGTGTGTTAACTGAGCTCTCATGCTACAGGCGGATGTTTTACTACTGGTGCTGACCTATATCATCAAGTCCATTATCCATACTCATGGCTTTCTTCATAGACTTCAATTTACATCCAACCTTATCCAGGAGAGACGATCGGGAACCACTCAACTCCTTCGATGCTTTTAGATTGCTTGAATAGGAGGTAGACCTGAAAAAACAAATCATACAGACTCTATGTATAAGTAAAATCAAGGACAATGCAAACAGGCCTCACTGTCTGTCAAATTCTGCCAGAATCCATTTGGATTCCACCAACTTTATTTCACCTGAATCCATGCGAATAAAATATTTTTGCAATCATGGATTTTTTTTATTTATAGAGTGCTAAGTGATTATACTTCGCGTCAGATCCGATTGGCACCATCATTTTTAACAATAACTTTTCTTCTAGGGATTGTACAACAAAAAGGAAAACTGTTTTGGAAATTAAAACAAAATACCCAATTTTTATACAAAATTTCAAAAAGATATACAGAATATTAAATTTTTTATGAGGAAAAAAAACTATTTTTATGCATTTTTAACCAGTTTTTGTACTTTCCAGTTACGATTTTTGTTACTGTTGCAACTATATATAATCCAAAACGTTATGAAGAGAAATACTTTTGTGTATCATATACACATTACAAAAGGTTTGACAGGCAGTTGTTTGTCCTTTTGGCACTTATTTTTCAACTGAAAAATGCTGACCAGTGTTTTGATGTTCCACTTCCAATGATGTGAAATATAATACAGAATTTGATACTAATAATTGTTATCTTGACATGGTAATTATATTTATTACTGAACTAAATATTTTAAGTTTTTAGATTGGTTTTATAGGAATTGTGGTTTTTATTTTGGGGAATATTGCAAGAATTACATTCCCAGATTCCCATCAAAGCTGTTGATTTCATTTGTTATGCAAAACACTGATGAATCATCATGGTCAACTTTCTGTTATTAGTTCATTGCAAATTTTATATCAAAAATTTGTTTAAAGAAGGATGCTTGGTTTTCTTTTTTATAGAAATCCCTGTAAAATTAGAATATATATTTGTATACTAGAAAGTTGTAAATACTGATATATTGAACATAACACGATAATATTTAAACATTTAAATATACATGTATATCATTTAAATATGTACACATGTAAGATTGATCAGTCATAACAACAAAATTCATATTGATACATGGATACTTTTACAAATCAGTGACGGATCCAGAAAATCCATTTAGGGGGCCTCTCAATTTTTTTTATAAAATATTATTATTATTTTTTTTTTTTATCTCAAAATTTAGGGGGCCCGGGTGCACCCTTGATCCGCCACTGCAAATGCATCTACAGTATATAACATGTTTAGCAACCTATTCAGCATTGCTTAACAAATAATTAGTTTTGTAACAACTTTACATCATATGACATATTACATGTATATAATTACCTTACAAGTTAGAAAAACAATTTTTCAAAATACTATAGATTGTCACCGAATCCAGTAAAGTGAATATCACATAAATAATGTCACATGAAACCAAAACTCAGTTAGTATCCAAACTGATGGCAGACAAAGGATGCATAGAAATGCACTGAGCCTCAAAACCTCCCACAAATTCCACGATCATACAAGCATTGCCCAGTCTCCAAATTTTCATACACAAAAGAAATCAATAAGGAGATGGGGAGACTGTCATGACTCATAGCAAAGGAAAACATTTGCAGCTCAAGAAGTTTTAACCAGCCATCAATAATCTCACACCATTGATGTCAGAGGACAGAATAATTGATTTCTATTTTTAACTGGAGTGGACAATTATCATATACTTTGATACTGACAGACTGAATTTTATTTTTAATTACAATGGTCAATAATAATGTAGCAATGATATCAACTGCCAGAAAAACTTATTTTTATTTTTAAATAGAGTAGATAATAATTCATTGTCTATACAATGAAGGGGCAAATATGCAATTTTGCCAAATTACATAATATCGTTTTTAAAATATGACGTACCATTGATTTGTCTTGTTGTCTAAAATGAATTAATTAACTAATTAAAGGAGTGAAAGATAAAGTTATTATTTTCAGAATTAAAATCTACGGCCCTATTAACATGAAAAATTATTTTATGTCAATTTATAAAATTTTGAATATTCGCCCCTTCGTCAGAGCATTGCCAAATTATGCACAGCACATATATCTACTAGCAGAAAAAAATTAATGACAGACAGAAGAACTGATTTATATTTTTAATTGCAACAGACAATAATAATGCAGTATTGATAACAATACAGGTTTGAATTTTACAACGACACGCTGGTATTGGTCATACTGCACTCATCCTTTCTGTAAAGCTCTCTCTATTCCACAGTGGACCCATTTGCTGTTTGGACTATTTTCTGTTCCCACCAGTGGTCCACAACTGGCTCATCAAAGGCTGTGGTATGTGCTGTCCTGTCTGGGGGACAGTGCATATAAAAGACCCCTTGCAGCTTATCGGAAAGCCTATGTGGCAGCAGTGGGTTTCCTCTAAATACATATGTCAGAATGATCCTAATATTATGATTGACGTCCAATAGCCGATAAGATAAAAATCAATGTGCTCTAGAAGGGTTGTTAAATAAAACAAACTTTATTTTACTTTTTCTCTCTATTCCACACCTACCCATCGGGCAGTGTATGCCCTCAGCTTAAAATTGCCCATCACAAAAGCTGATTATCAATATTGATAAAAGTAAATGAAAAGAATCTCAGAATTATGTTTCTAAACCTCAGCAGATTCAAAAATCATACCATGTACTATTTACTTCGTTCATACAACAGACATTTTGTACATAGAGAAAATAAAACCATTCAAGGTATACTGTTTTTGTTATATGTTTGTAGTAATTAAAAGTGTATAAAACACAATTTCATTTATTTTAAAATATTTTGCACGTAACATTATTGAAAATTAGTAAAAAAAAAAAATATATAAATTTATTGTTAAAAATTTGGACAAAAATATGTATTAAAAAATATTCCTTTTTACACATGTTAATTAAATTGAAAATAATTTGTAATCACTGAATCAATTCTTTTTTAATTGTTTGTCTTCTACATGTAAGCCTCAACAAGAACATTTGTTTGTTGACCAATATGAAATTCACTCTCAGATGATTATTTCAAGTTTGCCCTAGAGTTTTACATTTGCAATCAATTCTTTTTTTAATTGTTTGTCTTCTAAGCCTCAACAAGAACATTTGTTTGTGTTGATCAATCTGAAATTTACTCCAAAATGGTTATTTCAAGTATGCCCGAGAGTTTTACATTTGCAATCAATTCTTTTTTTAATTGTTTGTCTTCTAAGCCTCAACAAGAACATTTGTTTGTTGACTAATCTGAAATTCACTCCCAGATGGTTATTTCAAGTATGCCCCTGAGTTTTACATTTGCTGTTACGTCCTTGGTGTGTCTTGAAAATTGCCTTGCAAGACCACAAAAAGGCAATAATTGCAGTGCTCCCACCTAACAACAATCATTGACTCTCACAGTAACAGTATTTAATTATGATAATGTGAAATATTTCCACTTTAAGGACCACTTTATGGAACCAAATGGATTTACTTTTTATTTTAAACACTACATGTATAAAACTATATAATATACTGGAATGGAGTTTCAATCAATCATAATTAACATTTAAAATTAAGGCCCTACATGATTTTCAAATTCAAATCAAATGAACATAAAATTCACAAAGTCAGCTGAATTTGTTTCTTCTCTATACATTTACATTTAGCTTTCAATGCTATATAATATATATAATACATTTTACAAAAGGTCCCTATAAGGTCTTAAAGACAGAAAATTAAAGGCAGTGTAACACTAAAGCTAAATATGAGAATACCTACAAAGAGCATGACACAATGTTGTGTAACAAGGTTGACTCAGTGCACTGTTCCAGTCAGCAGATCTGTCATGATGTCGTCCATTTTGTTGAATGCACTCAGAATGTGGTCAATCATTTTGAGCACCTCATATTGAGAGGTTTGAATGAGCAAGTTTTAAAGAGTAAACTGCATACTTACTTTTTGTAGAATCTGTCTGGAACTGGTGGACAGTACTCTTCTATACCAAACACTTCATCCTCTTCACCACCACCACAAGCACCTTCCACACTCTCGGATACACAGACCAAAGATGCTCTTTTTGCAGCACAGTTATCTCTACTTCCTACACTTGGTACGTCATCAAACATCTCACATTTATCTACTTCTTCATCAAGGCTTTCAGTCTTTACATCATCAAAAATATCCACAGCAATTTCTTCTGAGCCATTCCGCTTCTTTTTCTTCACTTTGGCATATGTATCTTCTAGAGCTTAAGAAACAGGTAAATGGATATATTTTTTAAAATGAACATGTTGTGGACTCCATCTAAACTTCATTCACTTAGAACTGACAAAATGTGCTGGTTTACATAGAGTACCAGTTTAGACAAATTTTATCCAGAATTATTTGCAATATGATGATGTTCAAAAAAACTAAAATAAAAGTTAATAATTTGAAACCGTAAAATAAAGTTATAAAAATGCCTTTAAAATGGATTGTTTCTGACTTGTTTACTCTGTAATATTTAATGGATTAGTTCAACTGAAAGAGAAACAAAGTATTCTTTGAAATAATCAGATATAACCTTTACCGGAATAACAGGAGTCCTTACAGAGAATATTTTAACAAATAATTTTCCTGATAAACCAAAATGACTGTTTCCCTTATTTTTGTTATGCTTACTGTTTAATACAATACATCAGGAACAAGTCAAATCAATCACTATGTGATTGGCATTCACAAGAAATAAATATTAACATATCTAAAATATGGTTCCCTCAGATGAATATGGGATTTTACAATCAATAAACAAAATGAAAAAAAAACCCAGTCAAATTAAATTATTTTCACTAAAGTAACAATAATCTATTTGAATCAAGCTCAATAATAAATAATTATAAGATGTTTATCATTGTATATTTAGCATTCATAGAAATGTCAAAGGTTATCTCACTCCAGTGACCTAATTATTTAATGGATATTGGCACTTGGCCAGTCACTGCTAAAAAGTGATCATCAACTGACACTGCTTTGAAAAATGTATGTCAGTTTAGACAGAGCTAATTACTGCATAAAAGGTTTTTAATGTGATAACAGTTATGTTATTGACTTTTCTCCCTTATCCCTATCTTTATATCCCCTGGTCCGAAGCCATTCCCTTAAGATGTGGATGTGGGCACAGGTCAAAATTACTGGTATTCAGTATGTTATTCAGAAACAGATTTCTAGACTTAGATAACTTAAAGACACTACCAACATAAGTCTCAAGGAATAAACCTCAGTTTCAAGCAAAATTAATTCTGAGTTATTACAAACACAAGGATGACCTAAATTCAAAATATATGCTAAAATATGTATTCTGTACAAGAAAATTAATATATAATTTTAATGGAAAATGTCTAATATATACATAATATTGATATGGGTTAAGGGACTGAAATTACAAAATCCCACTGGCAACCACATTTTAGAGTTAGCACCTACGAAAAATAGTATTATATCACCGGCTACCAACTTGACTAATTGGGAGGTGGGGTGGGGGCAATTCAAACAACTGTCCCTAGGCTTCTGGAATACTTCAACCCCTAATATTACAATGTCTAATATCTAATGATATTGCCTTGAAAAAATAGTACATTTAGGTACCTCTTTCATCAGCTGGATCAAGTTTATCTTCTTTAAAACTATTCATCAAGTAGATAGCTGCTCTGCCACTGATTGCAGGTGGGACCAGTGAAACATCCTCCTCATCTGTCTGCTCTCTACCAGACTCTTCCATTCCACCATCAACATTCCCGTCACAGAGCTCACCAATAGTTGCATACAGATTCTTTGATGGTGAACTGTTACAAGATAGAACATCATCACTCTTCCAACATTCTGTTTCTTCAGCATCTGGCCTATCAGAAGCAATCCCTCCACATGTAGCATAAGGAGATATATCCTCATAGGGGGATTCCCCATCCTCTTTGCAAGGTGTGTTAAGTACATGATCCACAAGTGCCACTTGAGATGTGTCAGCAGTGGCTATAGAGGAATTATTCATTCCTGTATCTGAATCTCGTATGGTTCTGACACTTTCTTGGGAGTCCACAGAACTGCTAGATGTGTTAAATATAGTTCTAACTTTCTTTACCGGTTGTTTTGCATCTGTAACAGACTTTGTGGTAGCATAAGGGTTTATCAAACTGCAGTTTTGGTCCACTCTGCATGTATCTGTACTGCTAGGACATGTTGAATCAATGCTTTCCATAATGGCATGAGATGAGTTGGACATAACAGCCACTTCAACATTTTCACAGGTTTTAGAACCTCGTTCACATTCAGAATAACTGGATCTTCTAATTCGAATGTCACTGTCTTTAGGTTTTACTGGGGAACTTATCTTTTCTAATCCATCTCCAGACCCACAAGATTCCCTGCCTCTCTCATCATCAATGCTGTATTCAATTTCGAAACCACCACCATTTGTGTCAGAATTAATAAGTTCATTTTTTAATTCAAAAAGAAGTCTAGATATTTGTCCTGCACAGTCAGTTTTACCAAAAGGGTTTGCTTTATTTTGTGATGAAATGCATGGACAACTCAAACTCTGAGTTCTTTTCTGCGCAGTACCACAATGACCTCCTATTCCAACATTTGCATAAGTTTCAAGATGACTGACTGAAATGCAAGGATAACTAAAGCTCTGGAATCGCTTCTGTGTAGAACAGGAAGTATTTGCTCCAACAGTGTGATAATTATTTCCTTCTTTCAAGTAACCATGAGGTCCTTGTGCTATCAAGTGCTCAACTTCTGAACTGCGTTTTTTGATCCCTGAAATTTCCTCTCCTACCATCAAACTATCATCGGTCCTTGACATATCCTTTTCTATCACTAAGCTATCATTAAGACTACCAGGAGCAATCACACATTCTTTATCACTACTGTTGTTAAGGTCTGAAAAATCACCTTTTCTTTTTGCCTCTTTATTTAAACCACAGTTAGCATACATGCCATCAGCGCAAGAACCATGCACAAGAACCAATGATGTATCATTTTGATTAACAACATTTGGAAATTCTTCAACATCAAGTTCATGACTACTGAAGGATGCTTTGGATGACAAACCTGTCACATCCATTTCAGAGATTTCTTGACTAGTATTACCCAGCTCTGTGTAAATGCTACTTTGGTTAGCCTCAGAATCATAGTTAGAAGCGTAACTCCAGCTGTATGTACTTTCAACTTCAGCATCATCACTATTGCATCTGTCACAGATTTTAAATGATGCTGTTGACAACTGAACATTAAATGAAGTACTATTAACAGATGGATCAAGCACTCCATTGTTAGTAGTAGTTTGAGAATCCAATACAACTTCTGTTCTGTGGTTTCTCACTGTAGAAGAATCAGTTAACAAAGAATGTGATGCAGTTGATAAAGAACGAGAATCAGCTAACAAGGAACTATGAACAGACATCATATTAACATCAAGAGACCTACGTCTACTTTTGTCACTTTTTATTTCAAGTTCATATGATCTTGAAGCTGCTAATACCTTGTGCCTATTTCCATTAACAGTATGACCAGTAATCTGATTCTGATAAATATTTGTATCACCAGAAATTCTAGTTTTGTGGGCATCTTCAAATGAACAATCAGAATCATGGTAATGCTGAGTGGCACTATCTGAACTACAGGAAGAAAAAGCATTATTCTTGGATGAACTCATCTTTAACGAATTGGATTTAGAAGTTTCAGCACATCCATTTCCATCATAGAAAATATCATACTTGATATCTTTTTTATCTCCTGCACCTTCTACAACTTCTCTGCACAAATGTTCATCAGAAGTGGCATTACAACAATTTGTTTGAAAATCATTATGCAATTCAGAACGTGACAGATGTGTTTTGGATGTTCCATTTCTAGAAATACTTTGTGTTCCAAACATCTGGTTTGACATGTGCTGAGAAAACGGCAACTTTTGCTTATAAAATAAATCATTTTTCTCATTAATTGTCTGATCATCAATCAAGAGTTCACTTTCACTTGTGTTATCTTCTTTTGATACTACTTTCTTTTGATGGACATCACCTTTTGAAGACTTAGTTTCTGGAAAAAATGTACCACATTGATTGGATTGTTCCTGGAAGCACTTGGAAGTTCGTACATTATGCTTTGACTCACTCTTAAATATTTTAGTTTTTTCGGATATTTCACTACATTCACTATCAACAACAGATTTATGTAAATGTATTCTATCCTGGTCAGATGATGATGAAGAACAATAACTTTCAAATGAGTCATCTATGGAATTTGCGTGACTTCTAGCAACAGAATGTGTACACACTGTAGATTTTGTAGATTGCTCAACAACTGCATTACTATCAGATTTTGAGTTCAAACTCATGCACTGATGACTCATTGCAGAGTCTTTGCATTGTGTATCTAACAGACATTTTTCATGCATTACAGGTTTGTCATTTGGGTAAACTGATGCAGGTTTGTCAGGTAGCATAGGTTTGTCACGTAGCATAGGTTTGTCATGCATCATAAGTTTGTCATGTATTTTAGGTTTGTTGTGTGGGGAAACTGATATAGATTTGTCATGTGTGGAAACTGGTTCAGTTTTGTCATGTGTTATAGGTTTGTCTTGTGAAGAAATAGTAAAAGGTCTGTCATGAATAAAAGGTTTATCTTGCGAAGAAACTGATGCAGATTTATTATGCATTATAAGTTTGTCTTGTGATGAAACCGATACAGGTTTGTCATATATTTTAGGTTTGTTTTGTGATGAATTTGATGCAGGTTTGTCATATATTGTAGGTTTGGTTTGTGATGGAACTGATGCAGGTTTGTTATATATTGTAGGTTTGTCTAGTGATGGAACTGATGCAGGTCTGTCATATATTGTAGGTTTGTCTTGTGATGGAACTGATACAGATCTGTCATATATTGAAGGTTTGTCTTGTGAAGGAACTGATACAGATCTGTCATATATTGTAGGTTTATCTTGTGATGAAACTGATACAGGTTTGTCATATGTTCTAGGTTTGTCTTGCGAGGAAACATGCATGCGCATTACAGATTTCTCACCAATACTTTTACATACTTCGGAATAACCTTTTGGTTTTCTGTCATTCCCCAATGCTTTAGAATTGTACCCAACATCATTGTTTGTGGACTGTTTTTGTTGAGGTAGATTGTCCAATGAAACTAATCTCCCACAATCATGTGAAAGAACGCCTGCAGAGCTAGGCTCGTCAAATGACTTGTTAAGATTTTTTGACTGCGAATAAACCAGTGCATTATCACAGAATAGATTTGGCATTGAGACTGGTCTCTGCATCATATTCCCGTTCAGAGGAGGTTCCTGTAACATAGGATTGTATTTTCCTTTCTTTTTCTTCAAGAACTTTTTCAAACGGCTCTTCTTAGGTTTCATGGAAGCATCCAAGAATTCTGCTTTCATAAAAAATTCTACATCTCTATCATCACTATAGGAAGACCAACATTTTGAAACTTCATTAACTTGACTAGGATTGCTATCAATCTCTTTAGAAAGAGAACATTCTAATTGTTTGTTAGAACATTTCTGATTAGTCACTTTTTCTCCACAAGTATTACTACAACTGTTAACAGCAGACGTCAGACATGTTGACATAACATTTCTGGACTGATCCAATTCAGATGAATGGTAATTAGTCACATCAGGAACACATTTTGTGGGGTTATTTATAAACACAGCATCATTGTTTTTTTCTGAATCCAGAATGTTATTCTGACAAGAAAAAGGGATGACACTGTCAAATAATGGAGCACTTTGAGGTCTTTTCACTACGTACTGTCTCTTTTTCTGTCTTCTCTTGATGTGTTCTCCTGGGATGGGTTCTGGGATGCCTAGTCTGGGATCTGTGTCATCCATGTCATCATAGTCATCGCTGTGGTAGGATCTCGGAGTGCTGAAGGCATACTGGATGGGCTGTCTGTGTTCAGGTTTGAAAAAGATGTCTTCAAGTTCTCTGAAAAGATATTAACAAATTAATGACCATGTTCATTAAGCTGTGAGACACTAATACACTTAAACATGCTTGATTATCACAAACTTTCATTAAAATGTGAATGTATCAAGTTTAAGTGTGTTTGTTTGCTAGAGAAAGCATCATACCATTACAAGAAACTATTGTGATATTGTCTTACTAATATACTTTAATCTGTCCTGAAGGGTGCATACATGTATATCCACCAATCAAATCACAGATGACCATGCCAAAATGTGTACCTAAAACTGCTGCTTGTACATTTCATTCCTCATATATACTATACATATATTACATCTCAGCTTTAACATAAATTAAACAGAAAGTGATTTTATGTCACTAGTTGTCAGTATAACAGGAAGCATCTATGATAACATTCATTCTACACAAAACCTTTTAGATTATCCCTTAAATATTTTAAGCAAATCTTGGCACTGTGGCACTAGATGAAATAAAACAGCATGTGTGTGTGTTGTTTTTGATGTGCTTTAATCAGAAAACTTTTCAAGTACATATGTCTCGGGCATCACCTTTGACCTTACCAGAGAAATGAGCAAAACTGCATACATTTACTGCTCTGACATGTGACCCCCAATAGCTGATGTTTGCTTTGTGCTGGGGGTATAGTTAAACAAACAATTGATATATGTAATTACTGACCAGACAAAACAATATTTTATGGAAATAACCAATCTCGCCTATTTCACCAAGAGACCTGAAGTACCAAAGTTTCTGTCAACAGATGTAAGAAATAAAAACACAAATGAAAATGTTTCATTTGTGCTGTGGGTGTAATTAAACAAATAATATATATAATTACTGACCAGACAAAACAATATTTTATGGAAATAATCAGTCTCGTTTATTTATCCAAGATGAGGAGCGAGATGTAGCTCAAATGGTAGAGTGTCAGCCTGTGAAGCTGTCAGTCATCGGATCGATCCTTCTCAGAGGACTCATCTGCAGTTTGGGCTATTTCCCATTCCAACCAGTGGTCCACAACTGATTCATCAAAGCCTGTGGTATGTGCTGTGCTGTCCTGTCTATGGGACAGTGCATATAAAAGACCCCTTGCTGCTTATCAGAAAGAGTAGCCTATGTGGCGGCAGTGGGTTTCCTCTAAAAAATATGTCAGAATGACCATATGATTGACGTCCAATAGCCGATGATGAGATAAATATTGTGCTTTAGAGGTGTTGTTAAATAAAACAAACTTTACTTTCAGAGACGGTTTGTGATGATGATGCTGCAGGTGTCTGCACCGTATCTGTTGAGGAGATCTCTGGATAACCTGGAGAGACACCTACAGACCGCATCTCACAACATCACCGAGGAAACCGAGCAGTTTCTGCTTCAGTCGATGCCAGTCTTAAAACAAGTGATCACCATTTTACACCGCAGTCACCTAGCGGTGTTCTATTTGCATGGAGTGTTCTACCACCTCGCTAAACGAATCTGTGGAGTCCATTATGTACGTGTGATGTGATAACTTCACTTTACTTTCACCTGTCTGGTAGAAATATTGAGCTATAGGGTTGTTCACAATATCAACATTTTTCTATATTATATGTAAAGTAATTTTATTTTACTCTCTTTCATGCTACTTTTTGATGGGATTACTGTCAGAATTTTAATGATCAGTATTTATTTATATGCTGGCCCACCTCAGCACATGATTAGTGCAAAGAGGAAAGTGTTGAACTTAAGGACCATTCAGAATATTGACATTTTGTTTTACATTATTGACATTTTTCTATTTGTACTAAGTATATATACATTTTTAGACCCTCGTTACCCTGTCTCAGAATTTGTGTACTTAAATGTTGAGGGATTTCGTCATTGAAATTCAGATCATAATGCGATAGCTGTTTTGTTCAAATAATAAAAGGGTAAATACTTTTAAAAGTTGACTGCCGACTACGAGTATACATGTAAATATGAGTGTATCAGATTTTGCCACTGTGAGTATACTCATAGTAAAGCCAGTGCAACACTATAGTAAATCAAAAGATGCCAGCAATGGTTATAACTCATCAATACGTTTGCTGCCAATGGGGAATAACAAATCAATGTAATGAAGTTAAACATGTTTAAAATTGTTATACATTTTTCTTCACACATCACATAGCTGA
>JAULBS010141030.1:0-12724 GCA_032355785.1 Symmetromphalus regularis | reverse complement strand
CCTTGGTGGATCACTCATGAAATCTACTATCTATTCATCCTTGGTGGATCACTCATGAAATCTACTATCTATTCATCCTTGGTGGATCACTCATGAAATCTACTATCTATTCATCCTTGGTGGATCACTCATGAAATCTACTATCTATTCATCCTTGGTGGATCACTCATGAAATCTACTATCTATTCATCCTTGGTGGATCACTCATGAAATCTACTATCTATTCATCCTTGGTGGATCACTCATGAAATCTACTATCTATTCATCATTGGTGGATCACTCATGAAATCTACTATCTATTCATCATTGGTGGATCACTCATCTTTGATAGTTATCACTGGTTTGGTTGTTATCTGTTCCTGTTAATTAGTGGGTTACTAAGTTGATAGCTGCCTAAAGATAATCTGCTTTATTTGTATCCTTCCCTTGAAGATCATCTACCATTATTTCTAGCTTGAAAGGTGACAGGGTCAGCAGTTTAGTTTTTGTTAATCTTTGCTAAAACATCACAATCTAAATTAATTCTAGAGTTTTATTATCAATTCTAACTTGAAAGGTCACGAGGTCAACAGTTTAGTTCTTGTTAATCTTTGCTAAAACATCACCATCTAAATTAATTGTAGAGTTTTGCCAGGTTAATCCTTGTCATGTAGAGTTATCTGCCTGGAGGGTATCACCATATCTTTTTATAGTTACCAGGTCCACGTCTGCCTGTAGATTGAATGACTAAGTTTATTCTAGCCTGGAGGATCGCAAATTGATTCTTGGTACATATCAGAGTAAATCAATATCTGTGGCTTGGATGTACATAAAGCTTTTAAGTATCAAAATAATAAGTTTACCAAGTGAACTGAATAATCACAAGCTGATCCTTGGTATGTTCCAGACTAAATGTCCATGTGTTATTAACCTCACATGTTTTAAGTATTAGGGTAAGTAATGTGTAGGAATATAAATGTTTTGTTTTTTTTTCTTCAGAAAAGTTTATTTTCTCTAGAAACAGAATATGTCATGGTTGGGAGGTGAGTTCTCTATCTCACAAAGGTTTTTTCTTTATTTTTAAAAATAGTGTACTAATATATTTACTCAACACACATTGACAATACATACAGGAATATATGTACAATGTATATAAAAAATAAGATGTTTATGGTTAATTTGTTATCTGGGGACAAAGACAGAAAAAAGAAAAGGAGAAAATATTGTGTACAGATTAGATAGATATAGAAAAAAGTGTGATTAAAAAAGGTATGGTTTAAGAATGAGAGAGTGTGCTAGTATATTTAGAGTAAACATATCTCAATATTTGATTAATTTAATCAATGTTTATGTTGTTCTTAATACATTATACCATTGACCCCAATGTTTAAAATCTTCATAATTACCACTTTGAAATAAAATACTCTTTTTCAATTTCTAACAGATATTTTTCTTTCTTTTTCAAAAGGTAACAGTAGATAGAATTATTCTGTGTCTCTCTGAGAGTTTCATTTACAGAGTTGTGTACACATTAGCAAATGTTGCTTTCAAGCATTCATTTTGTTTACACTAATATTTCAGATATCTGGACACTGATACTATCTGTTCAAACATCTTAGCCATTTATGTCCAACTCAATATAAAGCTTTTACTGGAGTGACCAATCAACATGACCAACATGTCCAAGTCAATACAGATGTGAAGTGGCCAATCTACATTCTTGACATGAAAATATGTCAGTTGAAATATGGGGTTATTTTCAATCAGAAATGTATCTCATATATCTCATACATTGATTTGTCCACTAGCTACTTTCAACTAGCTACATGCATAGCTCTGCTACTGGGGGATTCAGGCACGGCAGAACAAATGTAGCTCTGCTACTGGGGGATTCAGGCACGGCAGAACAAATGTAGCTCTGCTACTGGGGGATTCAGGCACGGCATTCTGAATCATGCATAACCTCATATTCACTTGATACTCAGAGTTTCATGCCGAGATCTGTTAGCCGCCACCTCACCCCCCACCCCCATTGTCTTTGTTAGCCCCCCAATGTTCACTCACTTCTTCCATGGATGGGATTTCCAAATAATGGGATGCCCTCAGTGATGGATTGTTAATATTAGTCATCTAATTGTTCTTTTTAAAAGAAGTGTTTGTTATTATTATTGTATGAAATGAGTAGAGAAAAAGAATGTTTAGTAATATCCCATCATATTGTTTATTCAAGGTAAACCTATACAGTGAAACCTGTCAAAACCAGATCCTGACACGATTCCTGTTAAAACTGGCCAAATATCTTGGTTCCAAATATTTTCCTATGTTTTTAATGTAGAAATGTGCCCCCCCCCCCCCGGATTCCCATCCCCACCAGGTTGATGCCCATGCACCAGGTACATGAAATTCAGTAACAATATATTTGATTTGTTAACTAACACACACCAGATACGTGGTATACTGTAATAATCTATTTGATTGGTTACAACACAGCACTTAAAAGAAGAAGCGTCTTCCCTTGTGAATTTGTAGCAATTCTTTGATAACTGTATTGTGGCAGCATCTCTTTGAGGCAGTATTTTACTACCCATCAACCTCCCATCTGTGTGTGTTGTGCATTCATTTCACAGGCTATTAAAACAGTATCAGACCTTCCCTCCAAGGTAACATAAACATCCTGTGTCTCCACATGGAACCGATTCATCCATTCCCTGTGATTAGAGCACATAAATCTTATGGTTACGTTAAGCCATCAAGTAATGGTCATTATCTGGTCATGTGACTGGGTTTGCTCATAAAAGCCATCCCAGCATCTTCCATTGTTCTGTTATCTAAATCAGTGGTGGATCCAGAGACCCCAGGGGCATTTTGACCTTCCCCTTTATCCATGTGCCCCTGTCCTTGAGCCTTAATCCTTATGAATATTTATCTTATTCAGTAGCAGATCTGGCCCCCTAAATTTTGCTATTTTCAAAAAATTATTAGGATAATTTTTAAAATTATTATTATTATTTTTTTTAATGTTAAAGAATCCGAGTATTCTTAAGGCCCCCACCCATAAATGGATTTTCTGGATCTGCCGCCATCATTATTTAAATTTTTGAAAATATTACCTTGTTTTCAAATTGATAAATTTATATTGTTCTAGTTTATATACAGTACTAGTAATTAGAAAATATCAGGGTTACTCTTAGAAACCAAATGGATTGGTACTGCTTTGGTTGCCTATGAATTTATTATGTTAATTATTTGATTGATCTAAAGAAAGTATCAATGAAATTATTCACTTTGCAATAGCATATCAGTTAATTCCCATTAACTTGAATAATTTTGACTAATTTAATATTCATGAATTTTTATATTAATTACTTAAATAATATTTTTGAATTTATTATGTTAATTAAATGACTAATTTAAATATTACTGAATGTTAGTTAATAATTATGCAAATCTATTCTAAATATTAAAATTTTCTTAGTTATTGAAAAGAGATTTGATATTCTAAGTGACATCATCTATTCATTATGTAATCATTCTGTATCTGTCAGATGATGTGAGAGTGCTTAAACAATAGCCCAGTGCCATCTTCTTGTGTGACACTTGTACCTGGTGTTTATGTGTTGTGTAATTGGCCTCATGAATGACAGCTTTCTCCTCCCACTACGCAGGGGGCCATGTTGAAATACTACTCTCCTTCCTGCTAGAACAACATTATGTCATTGCATTGTACTGGGTGTGTCACCAAGATCCCAATGAATATTAAAGGCTGTGGGTTTAGCCAGTAGTATTTCATAATGGTACCCAGAAAATTGGATTTTATTAACAAAAACCTATTGAATACATTATAATGCTATTCGTATCACAATATCAACTTAGACAGGTTTTTAATGTCATTAATTAACCAGTGTCTATCAGTTTTGAAACAAAATCATAAATGAATTACATTTACATGTATAAATCCTCCAAATTAATATATGTTAAAAACTGGTAAAATATTTTTTTGGCTGACATGGCTGAAACATCCTCCCCTAAAAAAGAGTCTGGCCGAAACATCATAGTCTGAATCATCCTAACCCGAAATGTCCATGGCCAAAACATCTGTGTACCATTAAGAATATTTAACTTTGGTTGACTGGATATAATGGTACTAGAAATGTCAAAATGTCAAAAATGTGGATTACCGGGTTCTTGCATGCAGGTCTTCCATTAATAAATGAGTGTATTCTAATGGCGTCTTTTTTTTTTTTTAATAAAATAAAATATTTAACTTGAAATTATTAATTTTGAACATATCTTTAGTCAAACATTTTGAATGTTTACAAACTAATGGGTTTCGTTTAGGGTTTTTTAATTATATAAATACAGAATACATTATTCATATAAATTAGGAAATTATTTTAAGCTTCTTTATAGTATCTTTCTTAAATATAGATTAAGAGTTTACATGTATTTAATACAAAAAATACACAATACAATGGTTTCTATATTAGAAAATTATTTAATCAAATTGACTATCTATAGACACTTATTTGTTTTGTTTAACGACTACACTCGAGCACATTGATTTATTAATCATCATCAAACATTTGGTTATTTTGATACATACATGTAATCAAGTGCGAGCCAGCCTCCAATGGGTTTTGAACCACTGTCATCAGCTTGAGAGTCTGATGTTCTATCACTGAACCATTATAAACACAATACAAATGTGCATTTCAAAATTCATACAAATATAAATTTCTAAAATATTTATTCATCTTTATAACATGAAGTATATTTGTTTAATTATAAACTTCACAGAATACACTATGTTAAAACAAACAACAGTTGTCCATGTTAACCTAACATCTGATATTGTTTGTTCAAACATCATTAACCCTGTTGTTAGGTTCTACCATTGTACCACCTACTTGATAATCTGGCTTGTCCGCCCTCTTAAAATGACCACCTATTTTACCTATAATTTCTTCCACCATTCTGTTATCATCTCCATGGAAACCTAATCCTCTTGTCCACCACTATAATTATCTCCCCTTTTGTCACCAGATGGACAGCCGAACGGACTTTGGATGAACAATGCCATTACGTAACAATTGCCCCCAGACGTACACCATGATGGTTTATAAACTGTTTCTCCAGTTGATAAAGACCTACGGAGAGTTTTAAGTAGTACTGACTGGGTTTGTAAATATTAATGACTGAATAATGCCAGAGTTGTGTCCACCCACCTATTTAGTGATTAATTCATCCACCTGCGGATTTTATGCTTGGGGGGTGTTTGTTTTTAATGTCAGAATAAATATGACTGAGAAGTTTTAACTTGAATCATCTCTAGCTTATAACAACTCGGGACTGATAGAGGAATTTAGGAATGGGGAGTTTAGAAGTATGGTTGGTTGTATTTATTTTTATGCTTATATCCAATTAAGGTTCAAGCATGCTGTCCTGGGCTCACAGCTCGGCTTTCTAGCACAGAAGTTAGTTTTAGTAGGAAACATGAAATCTGCTGCTGCCACACTAATGCGGCTACTCTTATCCATAAGCAGCAAGGGATCTTTTATATGAATTATCCCATAGACAGGATAGCACATATCACAGCCTTCGATAAACTAGTTGTGAACCAATGGTTGGCATAAGTCGTACTCACTCTGAATTGGAGCCAGTATATCCCTATACCTACCAGCCATGAGACTGATAGTGCCTTAATTGCTGTGCCACTAGGGGAGGTGTCCAGAAGTATTGTTTTAGATTTTTAATATTGGAATATAGGTACAAAGTTAATTACAATCAAATTATAATGAGAAAGAACATACATTGGTGGACGGAGGGTGAATTGTTCTGAAGCCCCCTAGATCAGTCCATGCAATGGAATTAACTTGATTTTTAATAATTTTTGTTTTGAAATATTCTAATTATCATAAACACAATCAAAAGGATTGCACAATGAACAAAATTGGAAAGTTGGATGGTCAAAAGTTAGTTATGTCCAGATTATATAATGAAAAACAATTAGTGGTAGAATGGGGGCCCTTGGAAACCTATGGTTCCATCAGTGAATATCCTTAAGTCTTAGACTCTTATCTCATGCAAAGAGATAAAGACCCCTGTGGTATCATCTATGACTATCTTTAAATCTTAGACCTATCTCGTGCAAAGAGATAAAGTTTTTAACAGAATAAGAATTAGATTTTGAACAGGGATTTGCTAAAGAAACCCTCACAAAAAATAGAGATTTGATCCATCATTTAACATGATTTAACAACAATTTTGGTCTGTAATCTGTGATTCTATCTTTGAATAACCATAAGTCTTAGACTCTTATCTCGTGCAAAGAGATCAGTTTTTAACAGAATAACTTTTCAATTTTGAACAGGTATTTGCTAAAGAAACCCCCACAAAAAATTGAGTTTTGAACCATCATGTAACATGATTTAACAACCATTTCAGTCTATAATCTGTTGATAATGAAAATACCTCATGCTGCAATATTTTTTCCATCCGAGAAGGTCTCAAAATGAACTTCATATTACCAGACATGCTTGGCATTTTTAAAGCAATTTTCTGAAAGGTTGAAAAACCTCAAATCCAATCTCGTATTCTGGTTACTTGATGAATTAAGTCCATTTATGAATTAGTTTTTAAGCTGTCGTTGTCACTGAAAGACATCAAAATGAAATGTGCATCTTGGTGACCTTTCTAAACCATGACAAGGCCTCGTATTGACCCTGCCATCAGGGGAGATAACACAGCCAGCTCAATCAGCATAGCAGATGGAGGTTCGCGGATGATCACACATTGAACTGGGATTGACAATGAATTTATTTTATTTGAAATTTGTCTTTGCGCATGAAATGCTCTATGAGTTTTTGTCTTGAATGCTAATCTTGTGAAAATATCTTGAGATTCTAAGAATAGAAAAGACTCATTTGGATTAAAAGGCTATTTGTCATGTGTTTGAGGCACCATATGAGTTTGACAGGAGCTTTTGTTTGTTTTAAACTTCACTGATGTCCTGTTAATTGGCCCATCAATTAGAATGTTTGGATTTTTTTAATAATAGTTGATTCATTGACAATGGGCAATATCATTAAGGCACATAATCGGTTAACATTCATTCAGGTTTGCTCTATACCTCAAGTGTATTACTAATTAACATAACCAGTTTACATGCAGGTGTGATTTTCTTCTATAGTAACAACTTATAGTGTATTATTAATTAAAGCACAGTTTCTTCAAAGGCAGCCTCTGAAATTGCCCGTTGCAATCTGCAATGCCGTGGAAATTGTTGCGGTTTTTCATTCTCACATAGGCTATTTTCCAAATAGTAGCAATAATTAAGAAATCTTTTATATGTGTTTTCCAACAGACAGAACAGCACATAACATGGCCTTTGTGGACCACTGGCTGGAATTAAGTATAGCCCAGTTGGTTCACTGAAGGGATTCAATCTGATGACCCATCATACATGTACCTCAGTTGGACACCTCTGATCTATGTCCAGTTTCCCATATATATATTTAGATACATTGTGAACGATTGATTTTTTTTTCCACCCCAGACCCAGTATCCTTGTCTTATGACCTTGGGCCCGTGGTGGGCATGCCCGAACCAATTGGACGTGGGCATGATTCAAAAATCAAACCAGAACTGAATGATTGATTTTTTCTCTTTCTTACATTCTTCTTCATTTTTTTTTCTTCTTTACTCCCCTAGCCAAGCACACTCCCCTTAGGATTCCTGATCTGGGAGTGGTGGTGGTGGTGGTGGGGGGTGGGGGTGTCATGCTCAAACCAATATGGATGTGGGTATGAGAAAGGAAGGAATGGTTGAGCCCATCTAATTAATCTGGCCTGCACATAACAGTTATATTTCTATTCTCCACATGCACATGCATCACACAGAAATTAAATAAATATTAAATAAGGAAATAATTTATATGTCTTCCGGCAACATCAAAGGGACGCAGTCTTGAGTAATGCAGGTCTTGACTCATACAGAACATTGTCCATAAAGCAAGTGTGAGAATGTGTGACAGTGACAGCGAGTACACGTAACACAGCGGCACTCAACACATTGATTCGTAACTTGATTGTCATTTTTACTCTAAATACTTGACATCATAATTTGTCTTGAAACCAAAATAAATTTTATCTCCAGGTTATGTTAATTTTCAACTTTTTGTTGCTTGATGACAAGAACAAATGAAATAAAATGAGTTGATTCATGTGATTTTATTTTTTATATAATATTACATGTTCAGCTTGTAATATATATACAATATTGCATGTTCAGTCTGTGTTATATATAAAATATTACAAGCTCATCTTGTGTTATGTATAAACTATTGCATTTTCAGTTTGTGTTATATATAAAATATTACTTGCTCATCTTGTGTTATATATAAACTATTGCATTTTCAGTTTGTGTTACATATATAAAATATTGCATGCACATCTTGTGTTATATATAAAATATTACATGCACATCTTGTGTTATATATAAAATATTATATGCACGTCTTGTGTTATATGTAAAATATTACAAGCTCATCTTGTGTTATACATAAAATATTTCATGCACATCTTGTGTTATATATAAAATATTGCATGCACGTCTTGTGTTTTATATAAAATATTATAAGTTCATCTTGTGTTATATATATAAAATAGTACATGTTCAACTTGTGAAATACATATTCAGTTTATATAAAATATTACATGAATTTTTTAATGTCACTGGTTGGGCCACAGGATTTGTTTTGTAACAAGGTTCTAGTGAATAACAATTTTTTGGTTTACATGAATGAGTAACATTTTGATAATGCTTTATTTAAAGTGGGATATTTAAAAGAATTTGTTATTAGTTATTTAAAACAATTGATCAGTTAATTGGTTTGTCATGTCTTTCTTGAATATCACTGCATTTGATGTTGGATGAGCTTCAGTAAAGCTTGAAATGATACTTTTTGACATGCCACCAAGTCTGGAAACCTGATTACGAGAATTTCCGCTTTCTGCAATGCCGATTACTCATCATTTTGATTTTCTGTCAAATACACACACCACTGCTCTACTGTTTTATGATGAACTATGCTGGACTGTGTTGAGTTTATACTCTATTGTACATGATAAAAGAATGCTAAATCAACATGTCAAAATTCTACCGTGATATTTCCTTTCAAATGTGTTTTAGTTTCAAATTTCCTGTATTTTTAAATGTTTTGTTAAATTTGATATGTATTGAACAATAAAAGAAACTGAAATATTTTAACAAGTATTTTATATATACTAATGGAAAAAAGTAACTTTGCACATTTTGAACAATGATATTTTTACTATAGCCTTTCAGCAATATCAGCATTTTTCCCGCCTACCACAAACATTTACAGGAAATTTTTTTCATTTGGTTCAAACGTCAGGTGGTCAACTCATGAAACCTGAAAATAAGTTTTTGGTCTGTAAAATATGAAATACATATTTATAAGTGCATTTTCACTCATTTAGTGTGATAATGTTATGAAAAAACACATTTTTAACAAATTAAGTTAACAATTGAAAATGCCACACTTAACTTAAATTGTACATCATATCGATTTTAAGATGTTTAATTCCTAAAGTGATACTGTTGATGTAACATAAAGTTTTACCATTATCCTTGTAACATGCTAAATAAACAAATAAACACTATACCAATCACAATTATTACAGTATCAATTGCGTATTGTAAGTTCGAGGGTTATAAAATGAGACTGGTGAATTGCAAACACCATGTAGATGACTGATCCCTATGTAGACTTTGTTTAAGATAAACCTCTTTGATGTTCTGCTTATTCCCATCCTGTTGTTACCTGCAATGAAAATATTTTCTTGCCCTATCTCTTGCCTGTGTCTAGAGATGGAACTATTCTAGGAGTGTTGATGTCATCAACTGATAAATTGCCAAAATTAGCTATCATAGTCTTTTCCTGTTTGGCTGTGATAAATTAAAAAGTAGTGTTGTATTTACTTGAAACACATACAAGTCGGCATGAAGTAGACAATGTGTTTTTGATAAAATGGAAATTGATAATGTTATTATCAGAAAAAATTATTAAGAGTTAGTTTATTAATGTGAAAACCTTTTGGTTAAAATTAGCTGGTGGAGTATTTTGAAAATCTATTCTTTAACAATTTTAGCATTGTACTCATATTGGATGTCAAACATTTGGTTATTTTGACATGTAGTCAAGTGTAAGCCAGCCTCCAATGGGTTTTGAACCACTGTCATCAGCTTGAGAGTCCGATGTTCTACCACTGGACCAGATAGTTAAGGCTGACTTTGATTTGACATATTTCTGTGTGGTATAATATATGTTAAAATATTTGAGTGTCTGACGTTCTACCACTGGACCAGATAGTTAAGGCTGACATTGATTTGACATATTTCTGTGTGGTATAATATATGTTAAAATATTTGAGTGTCTTATTATTCAACACGTATCAAGTTTCACTGAACATTTAAAAATAAACAAAATCTAATTCTGTATGACAATTAAAAATGAAAGGGGTATATTTAAATCTGATTTTGTATTGAATCATACATTGACATTCAAGAAATTAAAAGCTATTATTGATAAACCTACATTAACTGTGACACACAAAAATATCTGGATGGATCAACAATGGGCATTTGATCCCATGACCCTCCACACCAAGCTGAGGTGGTGCTGATTGTACTTATTTTCATGTTTATATCCAATTAAGATTCAAGCACACTATCCTGGGCACACAACTCTGCTTCTTGTGTTGTCTGTCTAGGACAAAGATTAGTGTTAGTTGGAGAGACGAAACCCGCACATGTGGTTACTCATACCAATAAGCAAAATGGATCTTTTATATGGACTATCCCATAGACAGAATAGAACATACCACGGCCTTTGATAAAACCAGTGGTGTACACCTACCCATTAAACATTGTAGAGCACCCACTTTGGATTGTATGGAAATTAAAATTTCGATACCTCAACTGAGATTTGATCTCAGTACCTACTAGCCTCGAGTCCGATAGCTTAACCACTGTGCCATGGAGACTGGTTAACTTTCCTTAGACATTCCTTTTTTTAAATGTATGTTATATAACATGTGTTTATACCTACTCATATAAACAAGCTAACTCCGATCTCAAAGAGCTCAAGAAATCTAATTTAGCTTATTCACAAGCATACTACTGTAATACCGCAGCCACAATTACTAAGCCATTTCCCACAAACTGTGATCAAAATGAAGGCAAGTCTAAATATATTGTTTACTATCTGCTCTTTGCTTGAAATGGGAAAATACTAAATTAGTATTTTGTCTCAGTTAACAGAGACAACCACTCATATCTTAGGCAGATGCTTTTACAGCATGAAATAGAGTGGGATGTAGTTCAAATGGTAGAGTGTCCATCTGTGAACCAGTCGGTCGTCAGATCGATCTTTCTCAATGGACGCATTTACAGATTGGGCTATTTTCCATTCCAATCAGTGGTCCACAACTTGTTCATCAACGGCCATGGTATGTGCTATCCAGTCTGTGGGACAGTGAATATAAAAGACCCCTTGCTGCTTATCAGAAAGAGTAGCCTATGTGGCGGCAGTGGGTTTCCTCTAAATAAATATGTCAGAATGACCATGTGATTTATGTTCAATAGCCGATAAGATAAAAATCAATGTATATGCTCTAGAGGCATAGTTAAATAAAACAAATTTAATTTTACCACATCTACCAGATTGGCACATCTACAACAGACTGGTTATCTCCCTTGATTACGATACAATTTGGAACAGGTTTTACTTTGTGTTATCAAGACATTGATAAAATATTGATTATTATCAAATGTGTTGCTAACTAAATATACAATATCAAGAAAGTTGCCTGAAGACATTTTATATCAAACTTATCCATAGCTTTACAAAGTAATTTGAAGAAAATAATATAGCTTGCTCAAATTCCAACATTAATCAATGTTTTTTATACAAAAATTATAACAAAAAATAAATAGTTTTTTATGAAGTAGGTACAGCTGAACCTGCTATAAAATTATATATATACTCTTCAAAAAAAGTAGGGGAAACTGAAATATTAATGTTAATATCAACACGTTTTGACGACAGATATTCTAGTAAAGAACGTTCAGGTCTATTACCTCATTGAACACATATAGGACATGATAGGGAGACATGTACATATGGGACATGATAGGGAGACATGTGTATATGGGACATGATAGGGAGACATGTATGTATGGGACATGATAGGGAGACATGTGTATATGGGACATGATAGGGAGACATGTTTGTATGGGACATGATAGGGAGACATGTGCATATGGGACATGATAGGGAGACATGTACGTATGGGACATGTTAGGGAGACATGTACGTATGGGACATGATAGGGAGACATGTGCGTATGGGACATGATAGGGAGACATGTACAACAATATCAAAGACTGCCGACCACATTAGTGGAACTTGGTCTGGCACTGCAAGAAGAGTGGAACAGACTCCCTCAAATGGCCATTAGAAACTCATACCTAGTATGCCTCGTCAACTGAATGTCTGACATATCATGGCGGTATCACAAACTGATAAAAAAATATCAACTTCCAAATTTCACTTCTAACCCCCATCATCCTTCAAGATCTTTGGAAGTCATAAAACCTACTGTAATTCTGAACTACTGGTTGTAATGTTTGCCCAATTAATTCACTATTATCATATAACCAT
>JAULBS010141019.1:0-12724 GCA_032355785.1 Symmetromphalus regularis | reverse complement strand
TGGAAAATAAAACAAGTGCAGATCCAGTAAATTTAATATAACATGCCATTGGAAAATAAAACAAGTGCAGATCCAGTGAATTTAATATAACCTTGTCAATGGAAAATAAAACAAGTGCAGATCCAGTAAATTTAATATAACCTTGTCATTGGAAAATAAAACAAGTGCAGATCCAGTAAATTTAATATAACATGCCATTGGAAAATAAAACAAGTGCAGATCCAGTAAATTTAATATAACATGCCATTGGAAAATAAAACAAGTTGCAGATCCAGTGAATTTAATATAACCTTGTCATTGGAAAATAAAACAAGCGCAGATTTAGTGACTGTTCCTCTTACATTAATTCAATAATTTTTTTATTATTATTATAACTTGCCATTGGAAAATTAAACATTCGTAGATCCACTGAATGTTCCTCTTACATTAATTTAATATAACCTGCCATTGGAAATTAAAACAAGTGCAGATCCAATCTTATTCTTCCTCGATCACCACGCATTACACGCATTACACGAGAACACAAGCTCCTCTCACAAATACTGCAGTCCTTCTTATGTCTGTCAGGTCCCAATACTGCTTTTCTTGCAGGGCAGATCATCGGGGCAACAGATCCAGTGAATGTTCTTCTTACATTAATTTAATATAACTTGCCATTGGAAAATAACAAACGCAGATCCAGTGAATGTTATTCTTTCATTAATCCAATATAACTTGCCATTGGAAAATTAAACAAGCGCAGATCCTGTGAATGTTCCTCTTACGTTAATTTAATATAATTTGCTATTGGAAAATAAAACAAGCGCCGATCCAGAGGGTGCGGAGCCCTTAATTTCGCCGACTTGAAAAGAAAAGAAATAATGATAATAATACATTTATATCAGAAATCGCATCTAACGGCGTTTTATTTTTTATTCTGTCTTCGCCCTTACGCTGGTACCCCCTTTCCAAAATGTTATGGATTCTTCCGTTTTTAATTCACTCATGAGATTTGTATTATTTATTAATACTTTTTTAATTTAAAAAAACACACAACATAAATCCCGGAATGTGTTTATAGTGGAGATGTGCATATTAATGTGATACTCGATAGCGTTTTTAATTCACTCATGAGATTTGTATTATTTATTAATACTTTTGTAATTTAAAAAAAAAACACAACATAAATGCCGGAATGTGTTTATAGTGGAGATGTGCATATTAATGTGATACTCGATGGCATTTAAAAGATGACTCGTTATGTATACGCATCAGTATTCCTATTTGAAATATATAATGATGCATATCAGACAGCGGGAGTATCGGAAAGAATAACAACAGACGCCTTTGTTACTATATGTTATATTAGCATATTAAAATTGGATTTCTTATTTATTAAAAGATGAGAATATGATGAGTGTTTTATGAACTTTAGAATATCATGTGGTGTTGTAATTAGCAGTACTGCAAATCGGATTAATATCACGACCTGTTTTTTTGTCGCGAATACGTACCTTATTAGCCGTAGTGTTTTAAGCACTCCTAACTCGTGAAATAACGCGTACTTTTACATTTCGCGACTTTAGGTTACATCTGCAATTAATTTTTAAAAAAAAACCACAAAAAAACCCATTTAAACACCAACTGACCAAAATATACCAATTTATTTAATTATTTTAAATACGACTCAGGCCTGTAGAACCCTAAACAGGCCTGAGTCGTATTTAAAATAATTAAATAAATTGGTATATTTTGGTCAGTTGGTGTTTAAATGTTCGGGTGTGTGTGTGTGTGGGTGAGGGGAGGGGCATGTTAGCTTTTTTTTTTCTTTTCTTTTTTTTACATATTAATGTTTGCCATTGTAATCAAAATCTGATATAAAGTTTGTATCCGACCGTCCCCACCCAACTCCCAAAGTCGTTCCTATAGGTCTGCTACTACTTGTACAACCCATCCCTCCTCATGCCTCATGCCCCCTCTCATGTCGCTAATGAAAAGCAACAGAGAAATGGCTTAACACCGGACAGATACCCATCACGTAAGGAATAGTATGCCTTATTTTTTCTCTACCACCTTTTATATTTGAATGTCTTGGAATGAATCACAAGCAAAATTTAGGTTAATTTACTAAAAGACTACGAAAGAAAAAAAAAAAGTAAAAAGAAAAGAAAAAAGTGTTAACTAATACTGTGTTAAAATCGATGCCAGAAACCAAAGTATTTTTCTTCTTTTCTTGTTCTTCTTATTTTTGGCCTTATAAACGTTCTACAATCTTTTTAAAAACTGGAAAATTATTATTTTTTATTATTCAATTTTTTATTTATTTATTTTATGTGCTTGTTCTTTTTCTATGTATAAGTTCTTTAAATTTATGCGTGGTTGGTGGTTCATAATAATAATATTGGGGGGGGGGGGGAAGGGGTCCAGAACATTTCTTCGAGAATTGTTAAAACATTTGCATACGAGTAGGTAGCGGATTGATCGCCTGTACTACTTTCATCGCATGAGTCACTGCATTTTGTAATAAAATACTCTTCCAGCGTTCGGTTTAAAAATTTAGTTGATCTTTAAAATGTTCGTACGTTTTGTCCCTCGATGTATTATTATACAACGTTTATAAATATTGGCAATTTTTTCAAGTTTCAGTTTTCCGTAGCGGATCCGTACGGGGTCAGGACGCCCCCTTTTCTCGAATTTTTATTTTAATTATTATTATTTTTTAACCATCTTACAAGTAGGACGTGAAAATTAACCATTTGTACACCTATTTCTATTTACTCATCACTTTTGGACCCACCCCCTTTTCTGAAATCCACATTTGAAGAATAATAATAGTAGTAGTGATTGCAACAAGAATTATTTTTTTCAAATGTAACTGTAAAATTCTAATAGAAAGGAATAAAAGGTAAGAACATTCGTGTTATAAATATGAGATAAGATATAGATTAAGGTAGAAAAAAAAGAAGGGACGGAACAGTAATAAAAAATTTAATGATATATTAATATATTTATTTATTATAAATTTAATCTTTTTTCATTCAGACAGCCGAACTTTATTGATTAATATTTGAAGATGCCGCAACTTAATTCGGTTGAAAGATGTGTTGCATATTATTATTCAATTAATCAGTTAATCAATTAAATCGTTTTGTATGTTTATTTGTTTTGTTTTGATATATTTATGAACATGTTTAAATATTGGTTTATTTGTGTTATCATTTAATAAACTTTTACCCTTTAATAATAATTGCAAATTGACTGGATGAAAACTGTTTACAGAATTTAAAAGAATTTGTCTTTGCTACTCAAACAATTTACATTCAAAGAAATAATGGTAACTGCGTTCAAAGCGATGTGGGCCAGTTGGCAAGGGCGTACAATTTGTATAAATATGTAATTAGTACCGATTACAAAAAAGGAACTTAATGAGCAGTTTGAAATGTGGGACTACATTTCCCATCTGGACTGGGCCTATTATCAACTTGGAGCGGGATGTAGCTCAAATGGTAGAGCGTCCGCATTTGAACCTGTCTGTCGTCGGATCGATCCTTCTCAGTGGACCTATCTGCAGTTGGTGTAATTTTCCGTTCCTACCAGTGGTTCACAACTGGTTCATCAAAGGCCGTGGTATGTGCTGTCCTGTCTGTGGGAGGGTGCATATAAAAGACCCATGGCTGCTTATCGGTAAGAGTAGCCTATGTGGCGACAGGGGTTTCCTCTAAAACATATGTCAGAATGACCATATGACTGACGTCCAATAGCCGATCATGAAATAAAAATCAATGTGCTCTAGAGACGTCGTTAAATAAAACAAACTTTTCTTTTACTTTACTATTACCTGCTTTGCACTTCCTGCTTGAAGGTGTGTAAGAAAATCCTGTTTATCAACCTAGCGTAGACCTACAATACAAAATCAGTTGAATAATGCACGTATAACATATTTACAGGTTGCATTGCCACGCCCCAATCATTGTTAGTACTGGTGTATATAATTATGTTGATGTTTTCTGACGCGTGATATAACTACTAAATTGCAGAGCGTTTGTGATTACCTATTTTCATGCAGACATATTTCTCTGCCTGTTTCATTCTGTAGTAGACTATCCCTGGTGGTGAAAGGGACCTCGTAAGTCATAAAGGAAATATAGAGAACATGGGTCGTTTATGAACGTAGATCTACGTAGTTTTAAAGATAACGGAAAACAACGTATAATCATAACACGTCTGAATAGCGTATTCAATGAATCACATTCCGGCAAACATTTTACCGTTAATTTACGTCATTCTTATGATATTTATAGGGATACAACTACAGTGCCGGATTTATAAGGGGGCAAAGGAGGCTACTGCCCCGGGCCCCCTGCCAGAGGGGCCTCCCTAAGGACTTTCTTTATAAAACAAATGTAATAATTATAAAATTAGTTCTATTCATTCGTTTTAGTTAAAAAAAAAAAAAAATTCATGTAATTTAGTTTGTATGAGGGGCCCGCGAACCTGAAGTGCCCCAGGCCTCACAAATCTGGCCCTGACTACAACTGTGCTGACTTTTATTATTGTTGTTATTTATTATTGTTGCTGTTGTTTATTAGTAATAATTATTATTATTCTTTATTATAACTGTTTTTGTTGTTATTAAATCATGCACATGGAAATTAAAAGTTGGCGTTGTATTTTTATTTACTATACATATTAAGTTCAATGTAACGTCAATTTATAAAACGTATATTCCAACGACTTACAAACTGACCGTTTAAAGCAGGTGGCTTTTATATACAGGTTATAACACAAGTACAGGGAAACCAAAAAATAAATGCGACCGACATAATTAATTATGTGCTTATAAATCACACAAAAATGGAGATAAACGCCAAATGTCGCCAAAGTTCTAGTGTGTAAGTAAAGCAACTCATTATTGCGGGCTGTTATGTTCCAAATGGTGCGATATTTAAACATATGTTCCAAATGATGCCACATTCAAAAACACAAACGATTACTTTGTTATAGTAATTTCATGCGTTTATCACCATTTTTTTTTTTTTTTTTAGTTATGAAAAAATTCATGGGTTGCATTTTTGGGGGGTCACCCTGTATTTGTAATACAAGCTAGTGGGTGTTATAAAGAGTGGTCTGAATATCAGGTTCGTTTGTATTTGGGCAATTTTCCCATTAGTCATGTTTTGTCGTTCCATTGCACGTACATTGTATTTATAGACCTTTCAAGCGCGGATGCAGGATTTCTTAAGGCGGGTGGGGGGGGGGGGGGGGGGGTTGGGGGGGGGGTGGTTGGAGGCGTTTGGGGAGGTAGTTTTTTTTTGTTAAGTTGTGAAGTGAAATGGTTTCTAATATTAAGATCTGCTAACAGTGATCCTTAAATTGAAAACAAAATGAAGATAACAATGTTTTATAATTTGTTATAGTACTGGTGTTTCTTAGCAGAAGCAGGAGAAGGAACTGAAAATGGTGATGATGATGATGGCGATGACGGTGACCACGACAATGACGATGATGATGATAAGACAACGACAATGATGTTGATGATGCTGATAATGATTATGTTAAACACGATGATGACGATGATGATGTGGTTATGGTGACGAAGGCGATGGCGACGACGACAATTATGATTATGATGAGGTAGTTAATGTGGTGATGATTATGATGCTGATAATGATTATGTTAAAGACGATGATGATGTGGTTATGGTGGTGAAGGTGATGGCTACAACGACAATGATGATGATTATGATGATGATGATACTGTTAATGTGGTTAATGTGGTGGTGATGATGGTGATGATGATGATGGTGATGATGATAGTGGTTGTGATGATGATGATGATGATGATGTGGTTAATGTGGTGGTGATGATAGTGGTGGTGATGATGCTGCTGCTGATGATGATGATGATGATTTGGTTAATGTGGTGGTGATGATGGTGATGATGGTGATGATGATGATGATTTTGTTAATGTGGTGGTGATGATGGTGATGATGGTGATGATGGTGATGATGATAGTGGTGGTGATGATGGTGATTATGGTGATGATGATAGTGGTGGTGATGATGGTGATGATGGTGATGATGATAGTGGTGGTGATGATGCTGATGATGATGATTTGGTTAATGTGGTGGTGATGATGGTGATGATGGTGATGATGATGATGATGATGATGATGATGAGAGCGGTAGTCTTCATAGTGATGCTGCTGTAATCCAGAGTGAAATAGATAGTAGTGGTGTGCATAATCGGTGTAGACCTTACTTACACATGGGTATTTTTGGAAGTTATAAAACGTTTTATTTTTAAAAATCATTTATCCTGCCACTGAATATATTAACGACATTATTTTTTTTCATAATACTAACATCCATCTACTTATATGTTTGCATAGACCATACCAATCCGAACTGAATTATTATATTACAAGTAGTGAATATACCGTCCAAATAGTGTCGTGTTAATGCTACACCATTCCTTATGATGTAACAATATGTGAAGAAAGCATTGCATAAAACACACATACATGTAATAGCATTCCTTATATCCTAAGTAAAAATAAGTATTTGATAGACTTAAATGATGTACAACTCTTCCTTGAATCTTGCTATATACTCACTCTAGGTTGAATCCGATATTGGGATTAAAAATGTTATCCCTCAAGGGTTGCTGGGCCTTTAAAAAACCAGTGGATTGATACTTAACTGAAAAATGTTATTACAAATAGGCAGAGGTTTTAATGTAAATTGTAGAGAACATAGTTTCGCTATTACGAAACCCACTTAATTTTCTGAAAACATTCTCATGTCGGATTTCAAACGAAACGTTGTTATATTGACATTATTTTCGGAAAAAAGATGACGTTACATTTGCGCATAAACCTGAAATTAGTGGAGCGCACGAACAATGTGATACCACAACAACAACGCAATTAGCGTATCATAGATTCTTCAATAGTGGGCAGGTTTTTTTTCTGTTGCTTTACAGTTTACATGGATAAACAATTTCTATTGATAAAACTGTTGTGAATAACACATGAAGTGTCATGCTTATCTATGCTGAACTCGTGAATATTAAAAAACTGTAACGATGTTTTGTTGGTTTGCTCTATCCACATCTGTACACATTTTAAAATACGGGATGGTTGGTTGGTTGATTGGTTGGTTTGTTGATTGGTTGGTTGGTTGGTTGGTTGGTTGGTTGGTTGGTTGGTTGGTTGGTTGGTTGGTTGGTTGGTTGTACTTATTTTCATGCTTACATCCCATTAAGGTTCAAACACGCTGTTCTGGGCACATATATCAGTTTCTTATGCTGTCTGTCCAGGACAGATTAGTGTCAGTTGGAGAGACGAAACCCGTTTACGCCACACTAATGCTAGCACTCTTTATCAATAAGCATCAAGGGATATTTTATATGCATTATCTCACAGACAGGATAGTACACCAGTTGTGGACCACTGGTCGGTGTAAATGATGTAATGACCCATTGAGACTAACGGAACATTCTCTCATGGTTGGAGCTGATAACGAAATTAAAAATCCCATGCCTCAATTGACATTTGATCTCAATACCTACTAGCTGTTAGTCCAATAGCTTAACTACTGCACTATTCGGGCCGGTTACTGTTTCCGGTATGCGGTATGCGGCAGTGGTAAATTTGTTGTTTTGTATCGCCGCAAACAGCGCCATACCGGATAAATGTGAACTGCTGAACTCGCCGCATAGATGATTTCCTCTTAACATCCTTGTATTAAATATAAGTTATTAACTCACACAGGAAACATTATTGTTAAAATCAGCCTTTGTAACATACATGTATACATTTCACACCTACGTCCAATATGAACATTTCATAATTTTAAAAAATAGGGGGGTCTTCTCTTTTTTTATCCTTTTTCTTTCTTCTTTTTTCTTTACTTCTTTTGTTGTTGTTGTTGTTGTTTAACGATACAACTAGAGCATATTGACTTATTAATCATCTGTTATTGGATGTTAAATATTTGGCAATTTAGACAAGTGTGAGTCAGCTTCTGCCGGGTTTTCGTGTAATCTATACAAAATTTGATTATCAAATTCCTGATTGAAAACCACTATGATTTTCAATAAGCCTGGAATCTGAACGGCATGACAAAAAAATGTCATTGAGATTTTTTATAAATATGGAAATGGCAGTCATTTTTATAAATGGAGTCCATTTTCAAACGTTGGCCTGTTTTAAATATTGACCTTAAGCTGAAAATTGTTTATAATTAGGCTGGTAGTTGGATGTTTTTTTTTTTAATATGAAATACTTTTTATTTAAATATACATTTATAATTAATTATAGGGGCTTTAAGTCCCAAAAATTGGTAATGAAATCAGAAATTTCAAGGTTTGGCTTATGGATTTGGTTAGTCGGTTAGTACGACACGTTTTATTATTATTATTATTATTTATTGTTATTATTATTATTGTTGTTGTAGTTGTTATTATTATTGATGTTGTTGATTTTAAATTAAATGTATCCCAAATTATTTTTGCTTAGTATACACATACGCATGGTCTAAACCAGGTCTGTAGTAGCCGGGGGGGCTAGATAGCTAAGCCCCTCCCCCCCCCCCCCCCACAACACGCACACACTACCCCGCCACTTTTTAGCGTTTTTATTTTAAGTATAGATTCACGGTTTCGCATAACACATTTTGTACACACATAAAAATTAGATCCCACACTTTGAAAATACGTCCTACGGGCTTGCGAACTGCTATAAAACCTACTTCAATATAATAACCACAAACCTATTAAAGTTAATTCGATATGTTCCTTATCAAGATATATTAATATAATTACATTAAACTGTGTGTAACGTTCACCTGGTTATTGAGGTTTTTTGTACTCCGTGGTTCTTATAAACAGGTTAGATTATTTAAATATATATATCACGCATATTTCTAAATAACGTGGTACTTAAATATAACAAGATTTGTTTATCAACATGTGTGTATCGGTCATCTGCTTATAGAGCCTTCTTGTCCCTGTGGCCCTTATAAACAGTTAGACTATGTAAATATTATATATCACGCATATTTCTAGATGGCATGATACTTAAATATAACAAATGTAAGTCGTCCATCTGACCTGTAATTTATCATATTTTATGTGTGTCATGCATATAATTAACTGAAGCGTTAAGAGTTAATTATAGCATATTATCCGGGTTATCTAGAGAGGGGCGCGTTGTCGCCTGGTTTACTAGTAATGCTAAATCACACTTAGTCGAGCATTACATCGCTGTCAGATTTAGTGTGAAAAGACATTAATTATGTTAGGGGGTTTATGCGTAGTGTAAATATGTATTTGAAGTTATACACTGTATTTCTCTTCACGATTTAAATTTGTTAATACAAGTATCTGACCATATTTTAAAAATAATTTATAATGTCTTCTAATTACAATAATTAATAAATTAAATTATAATTTATTTTTTAATAATTAAATGAATTTTTTGCTGGGTTTTTTTTTGTTTTTTTTTTATGGGGGGTAGGTTTATTATTATTTATTATTATTATTATTATTTTAATGCAGGCCTGTAGCTTGCTGGTGTTTTGTTTTGCTTAAAATAGCCACTAGATCACATTTTCACATTTATTTAATAGATTTATCAATCATTGGCTATTAAAGACTACTGAATGTCAAACATTTGGATTATTGACATGTAATTAAGTGTGAGCAAGTCTCCGACAGGTTGTGAACCACGGTCTTCATGTTGAAAGTCCGATGTTCTACCACCCGACAACACAGTCTCATTGATGAAGCCAAACAAAATTTATGTAAATTCAGCACATTCTAGGAGTCCGGTAGTTATTTTAGGATGACCCCCACACAAACACACGCTCGCACGCACTCACACACACACACACTGATACACACATTTCACCGCTTTGGCTACAGAACTGTGTAACCGATTTAGTTTAACCCATGATGTATGGCGGCAGTTAGTTCATAAAAATACATTCTTAAAACTGTTTAAAGTTGAACGGAAAACAAAGGGATTAAATTTTTTTATTATTAGTAGTATTATTCAGGCGCGATTCCATGGGGGCCCCTATTCACATTGCTGGAACCGCCCCTGTTATTAGTATTATTATTGTTGTTGTTATTGTTATTATTATTATTATTATTATTATTATTACATGTATTATTATTATTCATATAGCCTTCCTAAAACTTGAATCTCATTATATTACGTTCTGGACAGGCTAGCTTGTGGAGGTCCGAGTGCAGTGCTAGCCGTGATAATGTACGTTGATTTTATATTTATGTCACGTGTTCTTCCAATAACTGTTAATAGCATAATCAGTTTAAGTACTTGTACATTGTATTTAAAATTACTATCATAATTCTTGTTTAAGTTTATTGAGTAAGAGTAGTTTGTTTTATTTAACGAAGCCTCTAGGGCACATTGATTTTATTTTATCATCGGCTATTGGACGTCATACATATGGTTATTCTGACATATATTTCTAGAGGAAACTCGCTGCCGCCACATAGAATACTCTATCCGATAAGCAGCAAGGGATCTTTTATATGCACTTTCCCACTGACAGGACAGTACATACCACGGCCTTTGATGAAGCAGTTGTCGACGGCTGGTTCGAACGGAAAATAGCCTAAACTGCAAATGGTTCCACCGAGAAGGATCGATCCGATGACCGACCTCTTCAAATGACCTTTGTATTGACCTCCCTATGACAGTTCCAGAATGTGAGACTGACACCTTTTGATCCAGATTCTATCATTTTAATGTTTACAAATACAATCTAGAAATCTATGACCTCGAACGTTGAATACGATTAGCCGTTAGCCAAACAGATTTCAATCTTAACAGAACGGAAATGAACTGCGTTACACCCAGGATGTTCCGCAACGTGATAAGACTTACAAAGAATTTTTAATTTTTTTTTGGTTTGTTTTGTTCAACGACACCAATAGAGCACATTGATTTATTAATCATCGGCTATTGGATGTCAAACATTTGGGTAATAGTCAAGTGTGAACGGGTTTTGAGATTTACAAAGAGGAACATACATAATACATTTAATAAAGATTTTTATATTGTTTTAACCTGTATTAGGCCACATAAAAAAAAATTGTTTTGCGTCCAACCATTTCAAACTAACCATGGTATTCTTGATCAGAAGGCATGATAGAAAGGTACAGAAGACCATGGATACTTTCTAGCCTGAAATGGAAGAAGAAAAAATTAAAACTGATTTAAAATCTTTGTCCAAATGAAAGCTCAACTACATGTATTTAACGTGACAATGTATTAAAAATGCGTAAACACAACAGAACTTGTTTTTAATTGTAATTTGTCCTATCTCAAGTGGAACCTGAATGACCCCTGACTCTAATTAAAGGGGATGTATTTAAAATTGAGAGGACTTGAACCCCTGTGCTAGCTGTTTTGATAGTTTTAATACTTTATTTGAAGGGTTTTTAGAAAAATAAACAATATTTGGAGGTCGGCGACATTTCTCAGGTCGGGCGGTGACGCTAAACAAGTTTAGATTTCTTTTATCTGGCCTTATATGGTTCATCTCTTCGATGGTTTTACAATTAAGTGCTGTGCTTATAACCGGTGCCATTTGTGAGCAGTGTACCATCACGTTTTAACAGTGGTTCTTGGATGTAGAAGCTTGTGATTTAGTCTAAACATCCCTTGGTCTCTTCCTTATATATATATATGATTTTGAACATGGGGAAATATGTGTTATTTATATTACATGATGATAAGATATTTATTATTATTATGTAATTTAATTTCTGAAGTGCCCACCGCCCCGCCCTCTCACCAAGGTCTATATCTGGCCCTGCATTCAGATAATGCCCATAAGTAATGGTATTATATCTTCAATGGTTTTGAACATGGTATATCCAATATGGCATTAACTGTACTGGATACATGCTCTGTGCATGTATTGGAAAGTGGGAGTGAAATATGTTTACATGAAATATATATAATAATACACGTGATGGTATAAAAATACATTTTGTATTTAAATATTACTAAATACTGTTGGAATATTATCTCAGTGGTACTATAAATGTTACACTACTTTCGCAATAGTATTTTAACTATCACAATACCATAGTATTAGTAAAATTGACTGCAATAGTCACCCATAAGGTGCAATTAAGAAAATGTGGAGCAATAGTGACCACGGCATTTTCCACGGCAATTTTAGCGTAAAGTATACTTTTTTTTTTAATAATAAGAAAAAAAATACACCTTGAAAAAAAAAAAAATTGTCTACGGCAAAACAAAAGTGCCGCAACAAAGAAAAACTCCGCGGCTATCGCCACGGCAATTTCAGGGATTGAAGGTACATATATAACAATACATAATATATTTAATGGTATACTTTTATTTGGTATTTGATGGCATATTTTTATTTGGTCTGTACAAATCGGTACGAACGGCCCTTTTAATTTTCAGAAGTATATCGAGTTCGTTATTGTAGTAGAGCCTTCAGTAGGGTATCAACAGTTTATTGTCTATTAACGTCATCCTGCCAATCAGTTATTTCCCCGAGCTACGGACACAATCAGCAGTCAGTCAGATAGATGTCAATCTAAACCACAGATGTCAATCAAAACAACAGATGTCAATCAAAACTATAACAATTTTGAAAAAGTAAAGTTTGTTTTATTTAACGACGCCTCTAGAGCACATTGATTTTTATATTATCATCGGCTATTGGACGTCA
>JAULBS010140997.1:0-12725 GCA_032355785.1 Symmetromphalus regularis | reverse complement strand
CAACGGGATCTCTGAGTAGGGAGAGTCCGATCTTACTACGGGATCTCTGAGTAGGGAGTTTGATCTTACTACGGGATCTCTGAGTAGGGAGAGTCTGATCTTACTACGGGATCTCTGAGTAGGGAGAGTCCGATCTTACTACGGGATCTCTGAGTAGGGAGAGTCTGATCTTACTACGGGATCTCTGAGCAGGGAGCTACAGAGTTCTGAACTAACGTTTTATCAAACTCAATAAGCAAACATTAAACTCTTTGACAGAAAAACAACAACAAAACTTTAACATCATTACTAAACAACACCTGAGTAAGAAATTAATATATGTTTTGGTTTTGAGTGCGAAGAATACTCGACATGATATTTGAGTTGATTCTGAGGAGTTTTGAACATACTTTAGCTGAAGCGACAATTTGTCCTGCTGACTTCCTCGGCAGGTGTTCAATGCTCTTCACTAGAGATTCTGGATCTGCACAGGCAACAGCCTGTAACGTCTTCAGGTTAGCATTGTATAGCTGACGAGCCCGGCCCTAAAACAAGATAAAGTTAGACCATTATCAATTTCTGCCAAAATATCTGTGTAAGTGCCTTACTGTTAGATTTATAACATTCTAATATACTTGTATATGAGTACTCAAATAGTTCATAAAAGTTATTAAAGAAAAAGAAAACTGAGTATCATGTGAAACTTTTAATAGGCTGATCAGACTCTTGTAACTCGTACTATCAAGACCAAAATTCAAATAAATTTACTGGCTTCATCTAACATTATTGTATGTAAAGAAAACTCAATGTAAATATTAAAAATTTAAGTTAAATATACCCATAACAATGTCTTATATATTTATAAAATATATGTGTGTACAAAATTTCAAATACATCTGTGGATATCACCAAAAGTCCCTTAAAACCACTACAGAAGAGGTGAAAGGATAAATTCTAATTTAAATAATGAATTGCTCAGACAATAACTTCATGGATTGATCAACCAGAAGTAAATGGGTCCACATTTTGAACTATGACAGATATTTCTAGATCTGGTTCTTACAGTATGCACTATATTATAAAACCTCTCATTAGCTTAACTCCAGGGATTTCCATTAGTGGTATGACAGATATTTCTAGATCTGGTTCTGACAGTATACACTATATTATAAACCTCTCACCAGCTTAACTCCAGGGATTTCCATCAGTGGTATGACAGATATTTCTAGATCTGGGTCTGACAGTATACACTATATTATAAACCTCTCACCAGCTTAACTCCAGGGATTTCCATCAGTGGTATAAGCTCCATGGACACACAGTATGTAAGACGCTTCACAAAGTTACCAAGCAGATCTTGAAATGCCCAGAATTCCTCCAGTTCCTACAAGTTAACCTAGAGTTTAAATATTTAATTCAATTTTAGTTTACAATACTGGGATTCAACAGTTTGGCAAATTTGATATTGGAAATGGATACTGCAGCACAATCTTTATTCACAGTTTAAACTGTTTAAAGCAGTGAAGCAGATATCTAGAACAGTGAATCAATGTTTAACCATCTATGAAAAATCAGGCCTTGGTCAATCAAACTAATGAATCTAAGGAATTGAGTAAGTTAAGAAACAAGAACTCCATCTTCTAATGTATCATTTAAGTGTAGGTAAACATTTAATATTTATATTTAGTTAATTTCATCAACTGGAGAAAATATTTATTCTGACCTCTGAGGGTCTGGAAATAGATCAGAGGTTAAATGTTTTCTTTTCACTGATACTTAGTCTGACCTCTGACCTATTTTCAGAACCTCAGAGGTCAGACCATGTTAAAAGAAAAAAGTATTTTGAAAGATTATGGTAGGAGAGGTTACAAGAATATTTGTAATTGCCTGAGCAGAAAACTACAATAAACATGCTGACATACCTGACAGAAATGAAAGACACATGAAGCAAAACTTGCCGCAGCAGACAGCAGATTCTGAACAAATCCTCGTGGATACTGAAACCGTGACGACACATCCCAGATTGACCTCTGCTGCCAAAGGTCATACAGAATAAGTGTCAGGAAGAAGCGACTAACAACAAACTCATCAACTTTCTGAAAATAAACAAAGTTTTTTGTCCAATTTTATCAATTTAAATTGAAAATAAAGAAGTTTTTGGTCTAATTTTATCAATCTAAATACCAGACAGATTCCAATTTTAAGGGTTTAAATGAGTTTTTATTACTATTGACACACACAATCACATACAAAATGTGTACAAGTTCACAAATGAATGATCATATCTAATGATGTAGTTTCTTCAAGTTTTACATTTTAACCACAATGCAAAGGGACTCCTCAAAGGATATTCTTCATTATCACCCCCACTCCACCATAAAAGGCATATATGAAAAAGATCTAAACAGATAAAAACACACAAATTGAAAGCAACAACAACTATGAAAATGTATGCTCAATGTATTGTGTTAAAAATTTAAAGGTTTTTAAAAACCAAGCCTACCTGTAGTTAAATTTGTCAACTGATTATTTTTATATAAATTTCTACACAATTTAGTATTTATCTAATCAAACTTTTCCATCAGCCCCTTTTAAATACCTTTTATACATAAGATATTGTGGCTATTTATCATAGTTATAACACGTGGCAGTGTTTGAAATAATCACGGTACAGTACAAACCAACCTGGTTGTCTGACATATTACATATGATCAATATTTGTGGCTATTTATCATGGTTATAAGATGTGGCAGTGTTTGAAATAATCACGGTACAGTACAAACCTGCCTGGTTGTTTGGCCTGATGCCTTTCTAGCAATGTAGCTTTCAGGAACTCCAATCAGTGATGCCACCTTTAGCTCGACTGGAGTCAGGGTACTCATCTGTAAAAATAAACCCAGCACACAAACTCTTAAATGCTATTTGTAACCCATAAAGTCATGATTATTACCCTTTACATCTAGATTACAACTGACTGTGTTCTATTTCCTCGGAATTCCAACCACATACTTTCATACACATTCACTCTAGAAATGTTTACTCTTGTCCTTATATTCTCATTTAGAATACATAAAACAGAAAGATCAATGTCTATACTGGTACCTGTCTGAAGTATACCATCCAAGGCAGACTTGTTCTGATGTTGTTGGCAAGGTCATACGGGGTGACAAGAAAGAGAAGATGCAGATGACTTGCCAGCACGAGGGACTCCTCTGCCTTCTTTAAGTCGAGATACAGTTGTGGACTGTTGTCAATATCTACTGACCCTAAAACAAACAAAGAAAGGATGTTTCTTTAATGACAAACCAGCACATTGTTTAATCAGCAGCTACTAGATGTCAAGCATATACAATCTGCAATAACTGTACTTTCCCACAAATAGAATTGCATGTGTTATGATCTTTGTTAAACCATTCATGGAACACCGGGTTGAATCAATGATCCAATGAAAAGGATAAATTCTATGACCCATTACATCCAAGATGGACACCCTACCTCTGAGCAAGATCCTTCTCTCTAAAACAAATGTTTTTTTTGTTTGACACCACTAGAGCACATTGATTTATTAATCATCAGCTTTAGCTTTTGGATGTCAAACATTTCGTAATTTTGACATGTAGTCAAGTATGAACCAGTTTCCAATGGGTTTTGAACTGCTGTCTTCAGCTTGAAGGTCGTGTCCTACCACTGGACCACAGAAAAAAAACTAGAAAAAAACAAGATATGGCAACTGGAAGACACTGCAACATGACGAGTGATTGCTCATTTTGCAGCAAGAGATCAGAATGTTATTAAAAATTATTATAATTAAATAAAGTTCATAAAGTTGAAACTGAAGTACAATTGTTTAATTACCTTTAAAAGTAGCCTTGCCCAATGGTGTTACCTCCAAGCAGAACTCAGTGCTGCCATCTTGTGACAGAGATTGTTTTCGCTGGATGACGAGTTTCAGATCTATCAACTGCTGCAAGGCATTCTTTGTAACCATGGCAACATCATGTTGCAAGGTCTTTGATTGGACTGCCAACAGTGTTTTTTCCATTAGAGTAAATACTCCACCACTGCTGGTAACAATCTGTAAGTAGGCAAAGTGGATATTAAGTGCAAAATACCATTGGAGTAAAAGTGCAAAATACCATTGGAGTAAAAAAGCCCAGTAGTAAAGTGGAAGTAAAAGAGCATGGTTTTCATTGGATATACTGAATTTGTTTTGGTTGTTAGTTTGATGTCAGTATATTGCATATACATTTTAACATCACTGATTTGTATTTACATATTGTAAATCATTAAATTAATGTGTCATGAAATTATTGCGTCATTGAGAAGTGCACAAAAATGTGTATTCTTATTAATGCATCTACAAAAAATAAAAATAAAAATTCAATATCCACATCAAGTAAAAACTACCTTTGCTGTAATCATATTATTTTAGTTTCATGTCAAAAGCAGTCTGTACTATAGATAGCCTAAACAGGCAATGCTAGATGCACTGATTTTCCGCGATAACGGAAACGCGCACTGAATCGCAGAAAAACCTATCTGAAATGGATTTGCTGAATTCTCTATTTTCTCCAAAAACATTATTATTCATCCCCTAATAGCATAGTTTATTAATTAAACAGATTTTCCAGCATCACTTTCGAAACAAACAAAAATGGTCGATAATTACACTGATATCTGTATGTGTTACGCCAAATTAGTGTGGAGCACAGACGATTACTAGTTGTTTGGTTCGTAAATTACTTCTGTTTTTTTAAGAGAAACATTTGACATTTTGTTATTTATTTATTTACTCATATTCTCTAACAGTTATGCAAGTTAAAGATTTATTACATATTTTGGGTCAATTTATTTATAATATTCATCATAATTTAAAACGATGTTTTTATTTTACTTTTAAAAATTCTGCACACCTATTACTTTTTATGAGAAAATAAAATGCGTCAATTAATTATTGCGTTGAACCGTTCGTTGCATTTTTCGCATTAATTAGTTGCTAGCATTAATTTCATGATTTACAGTATATATATTTTTTTTAAAGTAAAGTGAAGTAACCACAATGAGACCTTTAATAGCTGATGTTTACTTCTGTTCTAAGGTGTCATTAAATAAATTAATTAAATTCAAATTGAATGGGATACATTCACCTGTAGCCCAATGGCAGACAGTAATAGTTTTCTGATTCCTTTTCCATCATCAAACATCAAACTGCTGTGACACATATCATGTGGACCCATCAACAGATCCAGCAGCTGAAAGTAACAAGCATTACCTTAATAAGAATCTCACCAAAATAAATAATCTGTTTGAGTACTAAGTTTGTATCCTAAAAAAAATGTGCTTGAGCAGATTCTTCCATATAGACCCATAAATAAAATATATGCATTTCAAAGAATTAAATGTTGGACATTGTAGTTTAGGCACTCCTTAAGAATAACAATACTGCTGTCTTTAAAAGCAAATGTAGTTTGTTCTGAGTCTAAAGACAATGTAATATAGGTTACACTTTACCAACAGAATCCACTTAGCTAAATTTCTAAGTCTTGTTCTTGTTGGCTTAGTGATTACAATTTATGACAAATAGAACAAAACTTTTTACAGACTAAACCATGCCTTTATTTAGATAGGAAGAGATTGCTTGTACATCCCAGTGAGGCTAACAGAGAACTGACCAATGATTACAGCTTAGCCTGGACGAAATATTTCTATTGCTTTAGATGGAACCAGAACTCAGTACTCACCAGTACCCCACTGTGAAACCAATGCCATGAGGTTAAGACCACAGATCAGATGTTGTGCATACTGAAGCAACAGGTTATTTTCACTTTGTATTTTCATTATTATAAATTAGGTGTTTGTAATGAAGGTTTATTTAAAGTCAGTTTTATGGATTTATGGCTTACTTTGTCTTTATCGCATCGGTTTGCAATGAGAATGCTCTCCCCTGATGAATCAATCCCAGCTCTCCCTGCTCTTCCTGTCATCTGCTTGTACTGATTGTGACCAATGAACTCAGTGGCCACATATGGACTTCTGAGAATAACTCTGCAGAATTAAAATAGCACTTGTTATCAACTGTTACTCAAATATTTTTTTAAATAATACCTTTGATGATTTTCAAACCACCTATAGTGTTCAAGAAAATGAAAATATTACAAGATATTAACACTTAATCATGTCAAAACATTCTAATACCAGTGATAATATTTTTTAACATAAACATGATACCAATAAATACCCCAATTATTAAAACTTTTTTTTAACATTTTGTAATATTTTTCTAACTATTTAAAGTGGTTTGCAGGTTTTTCAGAGGCAATGGTAACCCTGGTTAAGCACATATAAGAAAACTTCACCTTTTAGCTGGCAGATTGACTCCAGCTGCCAGAGTAGAGGTACAGGTGAGAAGACAAAGTGTCCCCTCTGAGTATGCATCCTCTATAAGATGTCGTTCATCCATGGTGAGGCCGCTGTGGTGGTAGGCGACACCAAAATGTATGGTGTACTTGAGTACAGAACAGATCTGTCCCTCCCCATCCTTAGATAACTCCTTTAGAAGAGCTCTCCTTTCTGGTTTCTTCACCTCCGTCAACTTCCTTAAAATAAAATAAAAATTCTTTAAAATCATTGAATTATATACATTATACCTGTTACATAATATCAGTCAGTTTTATATAAAACAGTTAATTCTCTTTTAATTCGTTTAACTAAATTATGAACTGATGATATCAACCCTCATAATTTGCAACGCCAATTAGCAGTGCCATTGCAAAATTGATCTGGGATGGGATTCTTATCATTATCGGGTATTTACTTTGTTATTATTTGAACTAAACTGCCATCATAAGATGATATGAATTTGGTATCAGAATTAAAACTATTCAACTCAAATTATTGTGTCAGAGAGAATTCTGTCCACAAACCTTCTCAGTTATTTTCTTTTATTCTATACTAATTTCTAAAAACCTTTAGCCAATAAATCAAATAATTATGGAGTTATATTCTACATGCTTGAGTTTTCAAAGTTATTCTTACTTGTTGTACTTGTTCATAAGTCGACACAGCATAAGAGCGACATTCTCGCAGTTTTTCTTGGTAGCACAGAACACGAGACATGAATAGTCAGGAATTACTTCAAGAACGAGACCAAGTAAATGGTCTGGATCTTGCTTCTTTATCTCAGAGCTGTACTAAAATAGAAAATCTCTCATAAAACGTAACTAAGTAGATCCATTCATCACTTAGTCAGAGACTACACCAACTCTTAGATGAATATCTCACTCTTTCTCTCTCTGCCTTTACAATCTCTATTTTTTATTGTTTATTTTACTTCTAATTTTGTCTCCAGGAATCTGTGTATGTCTGTATACCTATATTTATAAATGTATATGCTTATGTATGTATAAATATATATGTAAGTACCTTTGTGTGCAATGTTCAAATTTTTTGAGGAATAAAAATATAAAATTAAAAAATCTTAACAGAAGAAAAGAAATGTTCATGAGATTGTCATGACAAGGCTATATTTTTTTGGATGGGGGTTACACATTATTAGTTACACGTTTGCATACCTAGTTTGACTAAAATGGATGTGAAACTCAATGAAGATTAAAGAAGGTAATTAGTCATTTTACTAACTGAAACCCAAGAGCTACAGAAACTGAACAAAGTGTAGTGTTGTTCTAGAAATTAGCATGCTGGAAGAGTATCGCTTGTTAATATATGGGTGGTAGGGCTAGTGCTATTATTACTGTATTAAGACATAATTAAGCTGAAAATAAATGTATGCTTATGAGTTTTTTAACTATGCTATTACTACTGTATTAAGACATAATTAAGCTGATAATGAATGTATGCTTATGAGTTTTTATACTTACAGGAAACATGACCACTCTTTGATGTTGCAGTTTTTCATCGGGACACAAAGCTTTGTCGTTCACACTGTAAATGTTGTCTTCTAGCTTCACACATTCCGTCAGCTTCACCTGAAACACCAACCAGCAACAAATGATATTAATAATACTGCTTGTTACAAAGGATAACATAATCTTGTTTTATAATTCGTAGGCATCATTCAAATATTTCTGGTATTAAAGATTAAACTTTTTAAATGTTTGTCTTACAATTGCTGTTTAACTGTTTTACATCTGAACTAGTGAAAAGTATTTGAACAATCCAGCAATATTTTCAAGGATACTTATAATAGACAATATAAATCACTTCATGTACAGGTAATATGAAATAAACTGTCATATTTATGTCAGGTGTAAAACCGATTTACAAAATGAAACGTACATGTTTTTGTTACATATACCAATTTGTTTAAAGTACCCAACCAGCAAATGGAATTTTTTCATATTTCATTGTCACATAAAAAAAACGGTCTTGTACAAAATGCATTTTAGTTCTGGAAAAGAAACATTTGTGGCTGCAAATGTTATTTAATATTTTGATGACTAATATAGAAGGATATGTTATAAAAATATTAGTTGAAATATGACAGGTACCGGCCTGAAATCATTGGAGTACACTTCAGCATGCAGAAAATCCTGCAAGTCCTTTGCATTGTTCAGTGTGGCTGTCATCCCCACTATTTGGCAAGCTGTTAGAAATAAAATAAACATACAATATAAATATTACTTTATAAAGCAAAACCCTCGTCATCAAATCTGATAAAATTATATTTTAAAAACATAAATGTACCAAAGAAACGAAAAACAAAATATAATTTTATAAAAATTATAAGTGTATAGTTTCATTGTTACCTTTCATAACTATTTTAAAATGATTTTCCTTATTAAATGTTTAATTCAACTTACAGCCACAGTGCAAAGCTTTCAGTAGCATGGCTTCCAAGGTGGCACCCCGACTCCCACCCTCACCAATCATGTGTAGCTGAAAGCAACAAAGTTAACAAGATATATGTATAAAGGTCAGAAAAATTATTCAGACTTTTTAACAATTACGTTATGCAAATTAGTAATTTTTTACAATCTACTACTCATATATATTCTTTTTAACACCTGTTTGAATGCACATGCAAAACATTCCAAAGATCCACTCCCCTTTAAGCACAAATTAATTGATGAATAGCCTATTTTGCAACTTTAAACATAACTTTCCAAATTTAGTTTTTTAATCTGAAGTAATGTTACATGCTTAATGTATATTGTAATTCCATGCCTCACTACCACATTTCAATCTACATCAAAGTTCAAAATGTATAAATGCTCAAAAACAATTAATTTTGTTATACCTCATCTACAACCATCAGACCAAGGGAATCCATTCTCTTGAGTTCTATGAAGCTGTTTATTAGCGAATGTGCCTTCTCGATGGTTGCTATGTACAGCGATGAACACTTCCTGTGTCTGATGGGTGGAAATCGTCCTTTGCTTGCTGCATACTCTTCTAGCTGAAAATTCAACTCGACTGCAAACTGTGAGAGGTTTCGCACCTGAAAATAAGAAGAAAGGTTCAAGTTTGATTCAATCTAACTAATGCATGAATATGTAATTTAAAAAAAAAAGACACTCATACTGCATTGAACATTCACACGTGCTACCCACGTTATAAACATTGAAAAAGGTGTATTTCACAGCTGTTAAATTGAGAAAATTAATGCGATCCACATACCCGTCATAGACCCAGCCAAGGTTGGTCATGCCAGCTTTAAGTTGGCACATCAAGGTACCCATGTGATAAATATTTTCAATATCAATGACTGCTCAATTATCTTTGTCAAAAGAAATAACAACAGCTACTTTCTCATATATGTATGTCTTATCTACCATAACTGTTTTTTGTAATAACACAAATAAAATAAAAGAATAAAATGTGTGTGAAAGCTAAAAATAAAATATGTGTGGTTTGTAGATATCTATATCATTATATAATATACTCAGTACCTTTTCTTGGACAATGGAAACAAAGGGAAGAACCAGAATGACATTCTTCTTCCTACACAAAAGCTCACGCAGAATGAGAATCTCTGCCACCAGAGTTTTGCCACCACTTGTCGGGAGAGAGTAAATAAGATTCTTTCCCTCTAACACAGCAGGTATCTGCAAACACTCCTCTTGCCACTCTAAAAGACAACACACAAAATGTTTTATAAAAAAAACAGCAGTACAATACAATAAAGCATAACAATATATATATATCAGTTCTACTAAGTTGGTCAAAATAAATCTAAATATTTATAAAGAAAACCCCACATCTATCATGCATGTCCTTTGTGACAGCTATATGTATATCAAATTACTAGATAGTTGTTAATTCCCTAACAATACGTGCTGGTGTAGAGTGTCAGATTAAAAATGTTTTTTAAAAATCTACAAATAGTCTTACAATGAAAATTCTGGACATAAAATCAACATGGTTCAGACTGTGTTCTTTTAGACATCATTTGTTGAAATAAAAAGGTTTTGATAAGTTTTAATCAAAAATATGGGAAGTTAACAGACAGCAATAAATCTGATAAGTACTAAAACTTAAATTTTAATACTAATAGCAAACCGTATAACTTAGTGATTCCTCTTTGTGTCTCAAGCAACTTTTGGACCTTCGATGGAAGCCCGTAGAATGGACCAATATCTACATCTGTTCCCTTTGGTTCAAACCGAGCTGCTTCATCTCTGGCTCTCAGTAAAATCTCCTCATGGAGTTGTCCCAGAATTCCCCTTGTCGGTGTCTCAACAGATGCATTTTTCTGCATCTGCTTTTTGAACTTGTCTTTTAGTGAGAATCCTACAGTTTTTAAAGATTTTGCAGTTTCTGTACCTTGCTGATTAAGATCATTTTGAATTATTAATTCACCTTTCACTTTTTCATTCACATTATTAACATGACTAACATTTTCACAGTGTATAGGATTTATAGGTTTTCTGGGAGTACTTGTAGAACTAGGTGTTCTGGGAGAATTTGTACAATTAGGTTTTCTGGGAGTACTTGTAGAACTAGGTTTTCTGGGAGAATTTGAACCACTAGGTTTTCTCTGAGAATTTATAGAACTAGGTTTTCTGGGAGTACTTGTAGAACATGTGAGACTCAGTTTCTTTTCATCACAAACACTGACATTTACACAAGATATTGAAGATTTTGTCACTGTCAAACAATCTTTGTTTAATTTAGACACAAACTGGTTACTATCATCTGTACATGGAGATAGATTTCTCAGTTTTCTCTTAGAGCAATTTATCACAGATTTGCTTTGTCCTATTGGTGAATCCCAAGCATCAAAACAGAAAGAAGAATCTAATTCTAGATTTTCACTTTCATTAACAACCTGTTTATCCATTTGAGTAAGAAATCTGCTGTTTGGTGTTTGATGTGTGAATAAATAATTTGATTCCAAACTACCCATCCTGCTAGGACATTCAGGTACGGTATTATCATTAGAGCAGTCACGTGAAACAGTATCACCCTCGTTTCTCTCTCTATCTGACACTGCACACTTGGTTGTATGGGTTGGGTTAGATTTGTTTTTGACAGGAGTCTCTTTTATCTGGTTATCTTGTCTAATGGTGTTACTAAAGAGATCAAGGTCAAGGTCGGCTAATAAATCATCACTTGTATCAAGCATGCCACTGTCACTCAAATCTGTTTTTTCTGCCTACAAGAAAAACAGGTAGCGTATTACTGACATTAGACTCATATTCAGATTTTGTGGAAAACTGAAAGTAAACTATGTGCAACAAGGTAACAGCACCACAGAATTTATGATCATGCCCCACATATAACATTTCATTTACAGGAGTTCTTCTGGTAACCTCTTGATTGCCAGGCCACCAAACAACAAATTTCAACTCCTGCATACTAAATCTGTTGAGACACTGGACTTTTCAACCTTATTTACTAGTCTAATTTATGTTCTAACCGTAATTACTGCAGCAAATTTGTGTCAATGAAAAAAAGGCTGTAGATTAGTGTCAAAGTTTGGGACAGAGAACTATATACCTAGAGAGCTCCACACCAGTCCAGTGATACAACTCCTGTTAAACAGATAAAACAGAAGAAAAAAAAGCTGAAAATATCTCACTTGTATTGTAAAACATTAAAAACTCCAAATATTTTAGCAAACACCAGTTACTTTAAAACAATGTGCACACACAATATAGATCAGCAAGCTTAAAAATGTCTTACCATATTCTTAGTGAATGGACCAGCCCATTTCCTACTAGTGTCAACAATGTTACCCATACACATACTTTGTGAATCTGAATGAAAGAAACAAAAACATTAAAAAAATCATATACATGTAGTTGCATATTTTATATAATTGTTATAAGTGAGGAATTTAGTACTCATTATTTAAATGAGTGCAATAAAACATAAAGAACATGCTTTTGTGTAATACATCCACATACATGTCCATCACTGTTAATAAATGTTAAATTAATAAAAACTCACAAACATGGTCGTATTTATTTTTACACTCATGTATGTGTATTACACCAGTCAGGTTTCAGCTTGATATTTTTTAAGTTTATATATCCATAGCTGACAATATATGAGGTTCCAAAAAGGACTGAAAATAAATTGCCATTCACTTGTGAAAAAAGGGTGATGTAAAATGATATATATATATATATATATATATATATATATATATGGGCAAGATCAAGCAAAATGCAACATTTTGAAAAAAAAATACAATTTTAGAATACAGGATCCTGAGTGGTATGGGTAGAAAGCTACTAATGTCTAGTTTTTAGAACTGTTTACATTTTAAAGATAAACCAAAC
>JAULBS010140986.1:0-12726 GCA_032355785.1 Symmetromphalus regularis | reverse complement strand
CAATGGCTTGTCTAAACTACGTTCTGATTGGATAGCTATTTACACAGTTCTCATTGGTTACTTAGCTTACTGCGACACATATATAAATTATATGTGCCGAAAAATGGGTTAAAATAGCTTAACTAATTTTTTTACACGTGGCTCCCCATAGGCATAGATTGGCATAGTCCATAGAATACGGCCACTTTATTTTGTCACCATAATGAAACAAATTAAACCACAGAAACTAAATTCATTATTATATTATTTTTATATTTCGAAGCATATTCTAAGTCTACAGATATCCAGCTGACAGTAACATTTGCACAAGTCTGCTTTCACTGAAAGTTTCAGGATGATTATAATCTGCTAGACTAGATTTCGCGTTCCATGCTATTTTTAACTCGGTGAGCCTCATTTTAAAATACTGGGTATTCCCCAAGTTTCGCAAGACCATGGAATGATGTAAATTATACGAAGGTGAAAATGGGTATTATGCTTTCATTCGCTTAGTGTTTCTAGTCAAAAGCGACGAACACATTGTGCGGAACAGAGTGGGGTTGAGTAAATGTGTACAAAGAAATTCCTTACTGATGAAAACGAACTGATGAGTCCTCCATCGGTCCTTGAATCCGTCTTCACAGTGGAATGTAATACTAATTAGTCTAATATTAGTATTACTAATAGGGCCTACTGTAAGTAATTATAACGCTATTAATGGAACGATAATTGATATAAAGTTTGGCTTGATGAACTAGTCTATAGGTAGGCCTACTCTTACATTCACACATAACCATGATAACATTCCAGGCGCGGATGCAGAATTTCGAAAGGGGGGTGGGGTGGAATGAGGATCTTTGAAAAGGGACGGGAGTCCAAAAGTGATGAGTGATTAGAAATGGGAAAAAAATGGTTAATTTTCACGTCCTTCCACTCGAAAAAAGGTTTAAAAAAAAATCGAGTCAAGAGTTGGGTGTCTTGACCCTATGGATCCGCTATGGGGGGGTATTGCATTCATTACATTGTACTTGTAGATGTTATTGCAGGATTTAGACCTTGGGGGACCCGGGTCACTTTAGGTTCAGGATCTTCTCAATATAGTATTATAGAAATTAAATTACATGAAATAAAAAAATATATATGTTAAACCACATTTCTAGAGAATAAAAATATGTTAGGAAATTTAGACAATTTATGATGTTATTCAGAGGGGCATTTTCTATTTTCTGACCACCACTCTCCACCCCTTTGTAAATTATTATTAATAGAACTAATTATATAATTAAATTAATATTACATTTTTTTAAATAAAGGAAGTAGTTAATATGGGGGTTGGTGGGGGCACGGGGCAATTCCCCCCTTATAAATTGTGTCCTGCTTATAGATCATGTATTTATAACAAGAACGCTGATTTGGTGTGTTCCAACCCATATTTCGGAATGCATGCATGCACCGCATCCAGTCTAGATAAGCCTTTTAAGGTCCTTTAAAACAGAAAACAGTTTTAAAAATTTATAAATATATCACAATTTTTGATGGATGTGGACAATTTTTTAACTGAAAAAGTGAAAGGAAGTTAAAACCGAAATTTTATATACTTAGACTGAAAGGTACGAGCCTTGAAACAAGGATATTTAACTTTTACATTTTTTATTCAGGCACACCGGTGGAACGTCACAGCTGGGAGGGTAATAACATTAATTATTTTGAATATGTAATAAAAATTAAATTAATTTCTATGCCAAAAATGTTTTCAGACTCATCTAATTAGTCCAATTCTCTGACCACATGCAATATAAAGTCAGAGAATCTGACTGCCATCTTTAAAACACATCATTTAAACAGTGGTGCCATCCCACCCTCCCCCAGTATCCCCATTCTCAATCCCCGGGTCTCCTGTTATAATCATGTCGGTCTTGTACTTTTGATTTCGTTTCTTTATTATTATTTACAGAGTAAACTCAAGGCATTTGTGATGGCAAACAACTGTTTTAAAATCTGTGAGTGTTCCAAGTCATTCCATGTATTCGAAGAGGGTCTGAAGAGAGCTACGAAATGTATCGTAAACCCCAGACGAATGATATGTCATGCTGGACAGCCACAGATGAACTGCATCCAAAATCTAAATGCCCCTTTGGGTTACTTTGGAACATTTCATAATCATAATAAAAATATGGTAAAAATAAATTTAAATTCTAATGACTTTGCATTTTGGCAAACAAAAAGGAATCACCATAGCATTGCCAGTGGTTTCATTAATGCAAGCTTCAATGTTTGTCACACAAAACAAGAATCTATTTGTAACTGTTACGGAAAAAACCAATATGAAACCAGAGCTAATTTTTATGGTGATAGTCCAGACTCTATAGAAAAGAAGCTTATTAAATTGATGGATATGTGGGAATTGGACAAGGCTGTTGAGTTGATAAAAGTATCTGTAAAGGAAGGAATAATTCCCCACCAGAACATAATCCTTAATCTACTTCAACAGCTAGCACATTTGGGGGAGTATGAGTATCTCTTAGAACTTTATTCCTTCCTCCTTGACCATAAGCTTTGCACAGAGATTAGATTCTTTGAGTGTCTTCAGGAAGCATACTACAACAGCGGAAGGGTGGATGAAGGAGTCCGTGTTCTCAGACTATTTTTCAACAGAAACAAGAACTTCAAAGATGTAGACGTTTTCTTTACGTTCCTTACAGTTATGGTGATGCGTTATTTTCCCAACAGACTTGTACTGATAGAAGAATTTGTAAAAGATCTCAAAAATGCACCAGAGCCAGTCATAATTCCAGAGGCTGCATTATGGAAGTGTTATATGTTGACAGAGAGATTTGAAGAAGCTGAAAATTTGTTGCTGAAAAGTGAGGAAATTCAACCTTTTGTACCTCAGATGGTGGCAGACATTTGTTTAAAGAAGAACCAGATTGTTAGCAACTATGAAGTGGTTCTTCCGAAACTACTCGATGTTCCAAATTTAAGAAACAAATTAAGAGTGTTCATTATAGAATCATATGCTTATACTTTGTGTAAGTACATTTTCATAGATAATATAGCATTCTTAGAATATTTATAATTAAGTTTTCTCGATTTATACTTTAGTTATTGCTATTTATCTGTTTTGACCAAAATCTAATTTTATTCTAATTGGAACATCAGAACAAATAAAATAAACAGAAAAATCATTGAATCCAGATTTCTTTTTAAACATATTTGTATTCCTTGATTCTTTCTACCAGTACTTTCAATATTTCTGTAAAAGGTAACCCAAAATATCTTTTAATAAATCTTTGAGGCCATGCTTTTATGTATGATAGTCAACATCAATGATTCATGATTAAACATGTCTGTTAACGGTAAGATAGATGTGTCATCTTTAATCGGGGCCAGCACAGCCATTTAACTATTGGGGGGGGGGGGGAGGCAAGACTGAATATGAGTGACATCAGTCATTTGAAGGGTGTCAACAACATACTCAATAAATGTACCACATGCAAATCCTTAAAAGGTACAGGACATATTAAATAAATAAGTTACATGTCATATGGAACAAATAAATCATATATTTTAGGGCACCCATTGTCACAAAAAAGGGTGCTGCAGTTGATTTGAGTGGGGCAAACGCCAGCTCTGTAAATACACATAAAATTATACATTTAACAGTCATAATTGTCTTTAATAAATCAACTTTCTCACAGAATTTGTCTAAGATGATGTGTTTATCTTGTAGGTCAGAATGGCAAACTGGAAGAATGTTTACAAGTTCTGACAATGGCCAGATCGCAGTCAATTCCTGTTCACCCCGACAAAATTAGACATCTGCTCCAGGACATAAGTTCACGATCTCCATCTGAACATGTGCTATCTATTGTACAGGAGCTTTCCACATGGCTTAATGAATTTGAATGACAGTATTACTAAATCTTACAGTGTTAGAGGCCTTTCAGAATTTTTAGTATTTAAAACATTTGATATACATCAAACCTGTCTTAAGCAACCACCCAAGGAAGTAAGAAAAAATGGCCTCTTAATACAGGTGGATGCTTAATACAGGTTAAATTATATTAAATCAGCTGATTTGGGAGAAAACAAAGGTGACCCTTTAACACAGATGGCTGTTTAATACAGGTTAAATTATACTAAATCAGCTGATTTGGGAGAAAACAAAGGTGGCTGTTTAATACAGGTTGTCGCATGAGCAGGTTTGACTGTATATAGAATGCTTTATTTGCAATAGGCCATAGAGTCTTTTATATGCATACAACCCCTGTAATTAAGAAAATGTGTCCACTGCAAAATAAATTGTGGAGAAATAATGTCCACAGCATTTTTAGTGTAAAGCATACTTAATTCTTAATGAGAAAAAAATACACATTGAACAAATTTAGTCTGCAGCAAAAAAAATAAAGTGCTGTAGAGAATGAAAACTCTGTGGCAATATCCATATCACTGCTGATTACTGGTTATTTTTCATATATTACACTAATATCATACTATTATCTATATATATTATACTAGTAAAATTAATTTTTAATTGATGTACTGGTACTGTCATACGTCAAGTGCTTATGGGCTATTTCTAGTCCAAAAAAAAAGAGTAAAGTTTGTTTTATTTAACGAAGCCTCTAGAGTACATTGATTTTTTTATCTCATCATTGGCTATTGAATATCAATCATATGGTCATTCTGACGTATTTTTTAGGAATCCCGCACCTGCAACATAGGCTACTCTTTCCGATAAGCAGCAAGGGCTCTTTTATATGTACTGTCCCAGACAGGACAGCACATACCATGGCCTTTGATGAACAGTTTGTGGGCCACTGGTTGGAACGTAAAATAGCCTAAACTGCAAATGGGTCCGAGAAGGATCAATCCAACGACAGACAGCTTCACAGGCGGACATGCTAACATTTGAGCAAAATCCCACTCCCCTATTTCTTATCAACTTGTGTAACATTAAACAAAGGCTGTGGTATATGTCATCCTGTCTTTGGAATGGTGTATGCAAGACCCCTAGCTGCTAACTGAAGAGAGTAGCAAGTTTCATCTGTGAACCACGTCACAAGTTTGACGTCTACGTGATGTTTTGTATTCTTATAATAATTCATATTCTTCTCAACTTGCCACACTAGTAAAAAATAAACACATTTCAAAAAATATTTTATTCTTTTTTCATAACAGTAATTTAGTAAAACTGTACCATCCAAGTTTTACCAACGAACTTTGATGTGAACTTTGATGTGAAACATTTCAATGATTATTAACATTCACAACAAATTATTATTACAAATAGTGCAACCTCTAGAAACAAAACAAAAATATATTAAAAATATTATGCAAAATTAGAAACATTTGAATCTAGTTCATAACATTCACAGACCTGTTCAGGACTGAACTAATTAGCAATAAAGGCTAGCTATTCCATTCAATGGTGACATCCCCAGCAAACTTCAGGGCCATGGCCCATTCTGTCTCATTTTCCAACCAAAGTCTTACAAGAAATGTTACTATAGAGTAAAACAGTCACATACCATCTAAAAAAAATATCTTTCTAGAAGCTAATGGACTGGACCTCTGTAATTTACTGGGATCAAGTACGTTGAATAGAATAGCTATCCTATGAACAGACTCTCCAATCCTCCAGAAAAGGTCCATCGATGTTGTAAACCAACTTCAATCCACACTGTTAAAATAGAAAATTAAAATGACATTGCACACAAAACTGATATGTTCCTGTATCTCTTTACAGTAGTTCATTTGTTCCAGTGGCATAACTTAGGCAGGACCATAGGGGCAGTTGCCCTGGGGGTTAAAGTCCTAGAGGTGTAAAATTTCCAAATTTTAAAAATTTATTAAAGTATTAATAATAAATTAAAAAAATATAGTGCCTTCTCTCGCACAGAAAATCTCCAAAAGTTCGAACATTTTACAGTTTTTCAATATGACAGGGCAAATAAATATTGCCTCGTAACATTTTACAGTTATTTTTCCCGCTAATTACAGCCATACTGTCCTTATGTAAAATGCATTTTACTATAATGTAATCAGTATTTTCTTAAAAATGTGCTTGGGGTGGGGGTAAGGGGTTAAATACTGGACTGGTGGAAGGGACACAGAGAGTTCTAACAGTCCATGGATTAGAAGTCACAATACTTGCATTTCCCCGGGCACAGGCAACCTATGCTATGCCAGAGATTTGTACCATTGTGACCACCGTTACTAATTCATTATCAGTATGCGGCATGATACAACACACAATGTTCCTGTATTTTTTCTCAGTATCTTATTTGTACCATTCATGCCATAACTAACTGATTCATCAACTTTAGCTTTGGGTCATATATATAAAAAAAATGGGTTACATGTTTCAGCTATTTCAAATGCTACCGTTTCCGTGATATATAAAACAAGTCTGTCATAAAATCATCAACTTTATAAAACAAATTAAAAGGAATTCAACATTTTGTTTGAGGAAAACAGATAAAATCACTGGTATAAAAAGGTGTAATATAATCAATACACAATTAACAATCAAGTAATTAACCAAAGTGTTCACTCATATTAAAGTAGCGGTTCAACAATGACATGATACAAGGATGATGACATGATGGGTTCAAAATACAGTCAAGTCCACTTAATTGCATTCCTGTTAATAGCATATTCCTATTATTTGCATATCCTGCTGCACAGAACCATTTGTATGCAAAAAAAATTATCTTAACTGCATATGTTTTCTTTGTTATGTCTGGTTAATTCCATAAGAAAATGTAGAAAACAATTGTTTTATATTCCAAAGAATAAAAAACTATGGCACACATTTTATCAAATGATCACAAAGAAACTATATACACTATTTTAGCATATGTTACATGGTCAAGAATTCCTTTATTGTATATTTCTGATTTTTGTAATTACTATATTTAATTTTACAAGATAATACAAGAATAGTAACAACTAACATAATTATAAATTGACATTTCTGATTAAGGAATAATCCTGTTAAATGCGTAAAAAATGGTAGTTTCAATGTTTGTACACCTTTTGAATTTAGAACTATTCCATTTCAAGTATTCCAAACCCTGAAAGAAAGTTTTGTCCCAAAATAATTATGTTCAACACGTTGTGATGCTGTTATTTTAACATCTCAGCATATCAAAATAAATTAAAAATGCACTTCCTGCTCCACTTAAAAAAAAAATGAGTACTAAACTCATTTAATATTTTACGTCGCTGTACAATAGAAAATGTTTTTTTTTTAAATTTTGTTTGAAAAGAATGTTTGTTTATTGACACCCAAGCATATTATTTATTCAATGACTTTTAGGTGTCAAGCATAGAAACTGCCACACTGGCAGCAAGGAATCCAGGGCTAGCTCTGCCACTCACCATATTCGACAATGACAAAATTTAAAAACATTTGGCGTATTTTAATGTAATCTAGCAAAATAATTTGTTTTAATAATAGCTATTTAAGTGCAGAAAAACAATGACTGTTCAATTTTTAAAATTTTTATAGATAATTTGGCGAATGTTACTGTTGTGCCAGAGGTAGCCCTGGAATCTTTCAAATGCAATTCTCATAGACAGGACAGCATATACCAGGGTTTTTTTTTTAACACAACAAGTGCACTAATTGAAAACAAACTACATTTTTAATTCCAATCACATTTTTCTTGATACCATAAATGAGTAACTACGTTGCTTTAAGTAGAAAGTCTTCTACGAGGGCATTAAATTCTTTAGCATAGCGCAAATGAATGTTGTGTTTGCCATCTGGAAACTCGTAGTATCTGCAAAATAATAATAAATCAATTAACATAAATTAGGATAAATTAAACAAATTTAATCAAGCCTCGTGCAACCAGGTGTTGAGCAAAAACTTTGCTTTCATCTTGCCGACTTTGTCCTGTGACTGTCTGTCGGGCGACATCAGAGTTGCCTTGTAAAAACAGACTACTTGTTTAGCTGTGTTGCATCTAGGATTTATATTGTAGTTTATTACTAAAATACTGTATATATGTTTATATTGCAATGTTATTAGTGCTATTATTTATGAATTTGGCTCAGATTGAAAACTGGTTTATTTATGTTGTTTCATTTGTACCTGAATAAATGCATAAACATATTGATTGTTATGATAAAAAAAATACACATTTGGTTGCTTTGTTCATTATAATTGTATTTTTTGTATTTATTTTCGTTCTTATATCCAATTAAGGTTCAAGCTCGCTGTCCTGGGCACACAACTCAGGTTCCTGCGCTGTCTGTCCAGGACAGAGGTTAGTGTTAGTAGGAGAAACGAAACCCGCTGCTCGATAAACAGCAAGGGATCTTTTATATGCACTATCCCACAGACAGAATAGCACATACTACGGCCTTTGTTAAACCAGTTGTGGACCACTGGTCGGTGTAAGTTGTATACACCTACCCACTGAGCCTTGCGAAGCACTCACTCTGGGTTGTAGCCGATACTGAGATTAAAAATCCCATGCCTCAACTGAGATTTGATCTCAGTACCTACCAGCCTCGACTCCTATAGCTTAACCACTACGCCACAGAGGCCGGTCATTATAATTAATATTAACAAGTATTTATACTTTTAAAAACCAGGTCTCCCTCTGGTTGAAAACTTCTTCCTCTCAAGGTTAGTGACGTCTCCCTAAAATTCACACATAGCTTGAGCCCTGTTAATAAATATATTCTTTAAAGGGTTGTTGACAATTGTGGAAACTTGTATACTCATACAAGGTGCTGACTTTCAGAACCACTTCCCCTTCCCAGAACCACTCCCCCTTCCCAGAACCAAATTAGTTTGAGCAAAATGTTAATTAATGCTTGGATTTTACTTAGTATTTTAAAGACGAATATTAATTTGGCCTCTAGCCTTTATTCGCCACCCCTATCTCAAACATAGAAATTTAAACAAAGCCATGATAAATTAATTTTGTGTTTTGGGTATCACAAAGTTGAAAAATCAACGCGAGAGGCAGGAAAACACAACTTGGGGTTTCTTTTTAACAAAAGCTTAAATACCACAAATATTGTACCTGGATTTAGGGCGAAATAACCCTGTGCGAAAGGAATGAAGCGATTGGAAATAAGGGCGAAACAACAAGTGATGTGAAAACTTCAATCCATTCTTCAAAATATCCAAGTAATTTACTTCTAAATTCATTGAAATACAAAGCGTAAACAATTCTGATGCGATTATTATAAGACCTAGTTATAACAAAAATATGGAGAAAAACTATTTGTGCATACACGAGTGTCACAGAAAATCAATGCAGGAGGACGACCCAAAACACAAAATTAATTTATAAGGGCCTAACCAAAAATATGTTATGTTAATAATGAACATTGGTACAACCTGACATTGTTTATATGGCGTCGCAAGTAATCAGGATGCTCCTGCATAACCATTGGATCCTTAGCACCATGTAATAAAAATGTAGGACACTTGATTTTGGGTACATCATCTTTACATATGTCACCTGAAATAAATGAAAAGGAAGGCCTGATCTCTCTAATACAACCAAGTTAAAGGGGCATCATCAAAGTTTTGTACGATGGCAGTCCTCAATAAATATCTGTTGAAAAGTACTGTATTTAATAGTATATTCTACAGTTTGGGCTATTTTCTGTTCCAACCAGTGGTCCACAACTGGTTTATCAAAGGTCGGTGTATGTGCTGTAAGACCCCTCGCTGCTTATTGGAAAGAGTAGCCTATGTGGCGGGAGCGGGTTTCCTCTAAATAAATGTCACAATGACCATATGATTGATGTCCAATAGCCGACGATAAGATAAAAATCAAAGTGCTCCAGAGGCATCGTTAAATAAAACAAACTTTATTTTACTTTCATTCTGGTAATTTTTACATCAAGATTGAACTCTTTTTTTTTTTTTAACTAAAATTGAGAATTACAAATGACAGCCTTTAGGAAATGGTGGGAAATAGTATCTAGCAGTGTATAAATGTATTATTCTGTATCATTTTTTTTTCTTGTTAAAAATACTTGCTTTTAAGATAGAAGTTCATGAATTTGTCAGTTTTAGCCGATGATAAGATAAAAATCTATGTGCTCTGGAGGCGTCGTAAATAAAACAAACTACTTTTAATTTTTAAAAGTATATTCTCAACTACATGCTCACAAGAAATTATTATCAATTAAATCAATTTACTGGCAGAAAAATAGGTGGAAATGCATAAAAATGCAAAAGGAACTGGTGGCTGTCCTTATAATATACTCAACCAAAAAAGAAAGTATGCAGGTTGAAATAGTTTTGTTTCATGTGATGGTCACAGTAATGGTCCACTGGCAGCAAACACGCACACACCTCCTCCGAAATGATGCAGTTATTTAATAATTCCAGAATTTCTGCCATGAATATCATCTGGTTTATGACAATTGATTTTTGGTCGAGTACTTTGATTGTTGATCTTGAAATTGATGTGATCATGATATTTGTGCAAAAAAATGTGAGTCCATGTTATACACATTAATAGTAAGATGCATTTATTTCTAACTGTAATGCATATTTGATGGGTTATTTAAACAAAACAAACAAACATTAAAATACCACTAATTGATAATTGCTCATCATATTTTATAATTGAGCAAAACAACTGGTGTATGAAGGGTGGAGGGCAGACCCCCCTCCCCCCATCTCCCTGTCTGCTGATAAAGATAATAAACAGTGGGAATCAGTTTGTCTGTTTAATTTGTACCATGATAACGAATAAAAAAAATGGAAAAACAATTGCATGTGTTGAATTTAATTCAGTTTAACTAACTCTGGTAAGACCAATAATAACTATAAAAGTACAACAATTACCCGACTTTTAAAACAAAAATTGTTACCATTATTTTGTTTTAAGAAAGCATTATATGCTCGAATCCATTTTGACCACTGACTTCTGAAATACACTTCACCGTAAAGCTCAATGAAGTGAGCTCTCATTCTCTCGCTCCACTTATCTACGTTTTCAATTGCTGTAACAGAAATTTCATTCATGTATTACATAAATAATAAATTATGAAACAAAGAACAAGCAGAATTAAAACAAAGTTAAAATGTCCCAACATTTTGCTTATACAGAAACAAGCTTCTTCAGGGGAATGAAATAAAATATCCACAACAGGAGTTAAAAACAGACTAACAACAAATGAACAAAATTAATAAGTTTAGTCCTGTGAACTTTAAGAGTTCTTTATATTTATACATGTTACTTTGTTAACAAAATATACCATATTACCAAACATTTTTGTTGTTTTGGGATTAAAAAGATTTCGAGGTTTCGGAAGTCTAAGATGGATTATTTTTTATTTTCATGGTTTAAAAAATCTGGTTTGAAAAAATCTTATTTTTTATTATAAAACAAAATTTTATAATATAAAAGCTGTCATTGTTTCCCGTTGGATCCTGTTTGTATGGAGTCGTCAAGTTTAAATTTCAACAATAGAGTACTATTAGTGAGACAACTGATCACAGTCTTTGATTATATAGAAAACCAATTAAGATGATTGTGAGAAGTTTTTTAACTGATGTTTAATCAGATCCTGACACGATGGGATAATTAATGAAAGAACATGTTTTGTTATAGTGTAATATACTCAACAATACAATCAACATTCAAACAGCAAAAACTTGTCTGAAATCAATTGTTCTCTTGATGTTCCCTGTCTTCTGCGTATGACCGGAAATAGAATAACCCGGTAACATGTCAGTTCATTATGATGTTAACAATAAATAAATAACTTTCTATTATAATCAGTTTAAAGGTGTCTGATTGATCAAGCCATTAGCAACAAGGTTTGTTCATTTCTCGATGAACGTAAAATGACGTCATGGAACTTCTTTTTAACAGCTGTGTTTACAAACTATATTTAGACTGGGGAATTACATTACAACATCATAAACTATGACGTCATTTAAAAAATATTTGTTCTTTAGTATTTTTGAGTGTTATTTTACAATACTTTCCTAAAATAAATTAAATAGAAGATGAACTTGTTTGTGTAATTACAAAAAAGGTATGTCCCAAATTTAATTATAAGGATTGGGTTTTTTATTCATACCCTGATGAATCTAAAATAAATAAGATACAATCCTTAATTACACATTGTCAAACTTGTCTGGGTTAAGTAACTGTAATGCAAATGACAGATCAACAACTCTTGCAATTAAGAAAAATCGCCATGGCAAAATAAATTCTGTGGAGAAATAGTGTTCACGGCATTAAACCACGACAATTTTAGTGTAAAGTATACTTTTTTTTAAATAATAAGGAATAAATACATTTCGAAATTGTTTTTTTAATTTAGTCTGCAGCAAAAGAAGTTCCATGGAGAATGAAAACTCTGCAGCAATCCCCATGGCATTAACGACTGCAATTTCAGTGGTTGGATAAATGATAAATATTTGTTTATATCCCCCAGGACACACACACACCAAATATATTACTATTAGTTACTCAGATTTCACTATGGTAAAATGATAACCATTTTAAATAAATCGGTATATAGAGTTGATATATAATGTTAAACTATATAATAATAGTAAAATAAAAAAACAGCAGTCGCAGATCCAGAGGGGGGGTCCAGAGTGTCCGGATCCCCCACCCTTTTATAGAATTTATATATATATATATATATATATATATATATAGAGATGTTTTCCGAGTGGAAGGATGTGAAAATTAACTATTTCCCCACAGGCCTATTCAAACATCAAATTTGGACACCACT
>JAULBS010140975.1:0-12727 GCA_032355785.1 Symmetromphalus regularis | reverse complement strand
TTTTTTAAAAAGGATTGACTTTGACACTGTGCTGATCAAATTTACCATACACGTTTTTGCCTTTTCACAATATTTATGTTTTTACGAATTAAAATTAATGTTTATCTTGTTACCTTGTTTTGTTGTTGTTTATTTTTGTTTTAAACATATAGATGTAGCATATGAGAAAAAAAATTTTTGGTGACGCATCTTGGCACCCTCGCTTTAACGCCAACTCGATATAACGCCAAAATCATATTGGTACAAAAGTTGGCGGTAAATCGAGGTTTTACTGTATATATAAACAAGAAAAATATTCTAGAAAAGGGGGGGTCCAGACCCTCTGGATACCCTTCTTGATCCATTACTGTAACTCTAGGATCATAATATGTTAAAGATATATGATTGACAATATTGTCTAGGTCTGAAAAACATAATAGTGTGTTTCAGAGGATCCAACCTTACCTAGAAAATGAGATCAACTCTAATATTATTTCTCAATAATTTTCCGGACCCCCTGGTTGCACTCTGTATCCTCTACTGGACCCCCCTAAACCCCCATGTGTGTCTGCTACGGGCTGTCAAGCTATTGTTACCTTGTATCTTTTTCAACTCTATTAGCTCCTGCTGAATCTGCAAAGAATTCTCAACGTTGACCTCTTTACCAAAACCAGCTTCCTTACTGAATCCATATTCTTTACTCGAACCAGCTTTAAAATCTTGACTGCCTGAACCACTATCTTTAGAACCATCAGTTGTAACTCTAAAAGACTCTTTCACACTTTTCCCTACATCAGGATAAAGAGAGTTTTCTATGTGAGCAATATTCTCTTTGCTATTAACGTTAGATTCATTTAAAGATGTTTTTGTGTTATTTAATTTCTCGTTGGACTCGTTCTTTGTTATACTAGCTACCGATGAACCAGTTTTAGGTTTCAAAGTCCGGTCAACTAAAGGCAATGCATTAACACTGTTAGGCACATTTTTATTGGATGGTGGCTCTTGTGTTGAAGGCTCCGATTGGTCAGGCTGGTTCTGTGGAGGGATGGCTTTAGGTTCATCAAAGTCAGGATATTCAAAGTCCACTAAAGAAAGGAACAGAAACTATAAAGTGATGGATGGATGGAATGATAGATGGATGGAATGATGGATGGAATGATGGATGGATGGAAGGAATTATGCATGGATGGATGTATGGATGGAGAGATGGAAGGTATGATGGATGGATGGGTGGATGTGTGTGTTGATGGTTGGATGGAATGAAATGAATGAAATGAATGAATGAATGAATGTTTAATTCCAGTCTGGCTTAAAATAATATTCACTACTAAAAGGGTTAAAGCTATCTTAGGTAATAACTGTCATACCCTTAAACAACGAACTTTAACCATTTTTAAATGTATGTTTTCCACATTTTAACTCCTTTAATTTGTTACATAATTTTATGTATATATGTACTAATTAACATGCTGAGTTTGTTTTCAAAAAATGTTCTAACACACCTAACATAGGTATAAATTATACCCTCAGATATTTGTCACATAATTATATGACTCATAAGAATATATTAAATAAAACCAAGGATAAAATTTACCTGTAACAAGACAAGGTCACTGACTGGATAAAATATAGTAACTGTTGTAACAAGACAAGATCTTTGATTAAATAAAATATACCTATAATAAGACAAAGTCTCTGATTGGATAAAATATACATACATCCAGACATGGAGCTCACTGATTGGACAGGACTTGGCTTAGAAACATGTGGATTGGTGGACATGGTTGGGTAATACAACAGCCACTGTTCATAGCCACTTTCCAAGATGAGTGGCTCACTTTTGATGATCACAGTTGAGTCATACTGAAAATAAAATAAATCAGAAATCCTTTGATATTGGGTAAACATCAGGGCCCAGTTGTTCAAAGCATTGTTAAGCTAACCCTGGGGTAGATGAATGTTTCTCTTTAAAATATCTTCATAGAAAGTTCAAATATACTTCTGATTTCTTTATTTATGGATACCTTAGGCTATAATAATCTAAGTCAGAATATATCTCTTCAATTACTATTTGCAATGATTAATAATTTGGTTTTGAATTATTCAACTAACCCATGATAAGCTTAACCTTGCTTTGAACAACTGGGCCCAGTTGTTTAAATCTTATTACCTTAATTAGTGGTTAAGAGAAAATGACAAAATCAAATTAAGTAATTATAATACAAATTAAAGATATATGTTGAAAGGTAATTGGTAATATCCTAAGGTATCCAGAAGCAATAAAATAAAATCTATTAATGGATTTTCTATAAAGGTATTTAAAAGAGAAGTATTTCACTAGTCTATGGTTAACTTAACCGTGCTTTGAACAACTTGGCCATTTTGGTGACTGAAAAGAAAGTAAAAAAAATTAAGTTTGTTTTATTTAACAACGCCTCTAGCACATTGATTTTTTTTATCTTATCATCAGCTATTGGACATCAATCATATGGACATTCTGACATATTTTTCTAGGAAACCCACTTCTGCCATATAGGCTATTCTTTCTGATAAGCAACAAGGTCTTTTATATGTACTGTCCCACAGACAGGACAGCACATATCACAGCCTTTGATTAATCAGTTGTGGACCACTGTTTGGAACGGAAAATAGCCCAAACTGCAAATGGGTCCACTGAGAAGGATCGATCCAATGACCGACAGCTTCACAGGTAGACACGAGCCACATCCCACTCCCTGAACAGATACTCTAACTACCCAATGATGTTTGAGCAAATAAGATTTGGTTGGTTGGTTGGTTGTATTTATTTTCGTGATTTTATCCAATTAAGGTTCAAGCATGCTGTCCTAGGCAAAGAGCTCAGCTTCCTGTGCTGTCTGTCCAGGACAGAGGTCAGTGTTAGTAAGAGAAACGAAACCCACTTCTGCCACACTAACGCGACAAATCTTATCGATAAGCAGCAAGGGATCTTTCATATACACTATCCCACAGACAGAATAGCACATACCACAGCGTTTGTTAAACCAGTTGTGGACCACTGGTTGGTGTAAGTGGCATACACCTACCCACTGAGCCTTGCGGATAACTCACTCTGGGTTGGAGCTGATACTGAGATTAAAAATACCATGTCTCGATAGAGATTTGATCCCAGTACCTACCAGCCACAAATCCGATAGCTTAACCACTAAACTACCTTAAAGAGAGCATCCTTCAAAGTTCGTAGTGTTGTCCCTATCGTCATGGTTTCCTCCGTGGAGCTCCAGTCGAACAGAACAATGTGATCCACGTTGCCTCTCTGTTTCCATAGCGATACTGACTCTGCTGGCAAGGAGTTAGCAATGTGGGTTACAGTGGTGCTGAAAAGAAGAAAATCTAAATACACAGACAATATGAAAAAGTAAAGTAAAGTTTGTTTTATTTAATGACGCCTCTAGAACACATTGATTTTTATCTTATCATCAGCTATTGGATTTCAAACATATGGTCATTCTGACCTATTTCTTTACAGGAAACCCGTTGATGCCACATAGGCTACTCTTTCTGACAAGCAGCAAGTGGTCTTTTATATGCACTTTCTCATAGACAGAACACATACCATGGCCTTTGATGAATAAGTTGTGGACCACTGGTTGGAATGGAAAATAGTCCAAATTGCAAATGGATCTTCTGAGAAGGATCAATCCAATGACCAACTGCTTCATAGGTGGACATGCTACCGCTTGAGCTACATACCGTTCCCAGACAAGAATACCATCAAGACCACTTTGATATTTTCCAAATTAAGCATTTTTGTGTTAAAATTTCCACATAGAGGAATAATAATTAGTATTTGTTATGACTTTGTTTTGATTTGCACAAGATCATAGGTTCAAATTACAGTGTCCTTTGAGCCAACATTTAACAAAAAAACACAAAAAAAATTAGCTTTTTGTTTATTTATATACATGTGTACATGTATTTTTTTTTTTAAGTATGTATTTAATTTATAAAATATTTATGTTGGAAATATTACTGGTTCTAAACATGGTTGGTAAAAACATTTAAATAAAAAGGAACCAAAATAGAAGTTTAATTTGAATTGATTTCTGCCCAAATGGATGTTGGTGGATCTGTAAACAAAAACATTAAAAAAGAAGAAAAATGTTAATAAACAAAGGCTATATTTAGACAGTCACCCTAATATTTGGATAAAAAAAAAAAAAAAAATTCTATAATGTTTTTGGTGTGAGTTCGGGATATTAATTTGCTTCCAACGGCTCTGATACAACTATTTTAATAAATTTCTTTTTTCTTACCCAGGTTTAATTATTTCTTCTGGGATATTAATACATGACGGATGTGAAAGATGTGAATCTGCGAAATCTTTAGCAGATCGGACGTCCATCAAAATCAGTTTGGTGTTGTTGTCGTGTAACAGTTTATATAGGTCGGTGGGTGTGATACTGCTAGTTGTCAGATCTGTAGAGAAAATTATACATTAACTCATTAAGACAGGTCTACCAGGATTTTAAAAGAGACGGGTCCGTGGGACTAACCTGTTTCTTTTCTGAGGGTCCCAACCTAAAACCTAAGGTTCCACAATTTAGTCAAGAGTTGCAGAAAACAGGTTTTGCATTAAGAAAAAAGTATTTATTCTGTCTTAATTTTTATCTGTTTTATATTGAATAAATGAATTCTTTTTTATGGCACTAAAATGTCCCAATACACCCTTCACACTACCCTTTATTGTTTATTCATGACTGAGTCGATTATATATATTAACCAAAAGAGTTTTGATATTTTATATGAGTCCCATGGGATGCATTGTCTCTAATTTTGGGGGTCCAAATGACCTTTTTATTGCATCCTTTATGCAGGTTTTGCGAGTCCGGTAAATCCATGATTGAGACTATTTTATTTCACTAAAATATGAAATCTGTAAACAAAAGAAATATTTTCACAAAACTCAATGTGATGTTAGTTTATGAATTGTTTGTTTTTTTAATTCCCAGAGCATTGCATAGTGAAAAATTCTCCATTTCTGCACCCCTGTAAAAATGTATTGTTAAACCCCCTCCACACAACAAAATTTTTTGTTCAAATTTTGTTGTAAGAATGTTCAGTGTTAAAAAACTGCATAACTACATGTATGTTGTACAAATGTTGTTAACCAAAATACATAATTTTTTTAATCATAATATAAATGGTATCATACATGATGTCATTTAGTAATCTGCACACATCCAACATGTAAAAAACCTGCAGAAGAATGATAACTCTACCTGTTTTAGACTGGTTTTCTTTTTCGTTGTTTGATGTGGAGACACTGGCTTTATTGTCCGTGTTGGATTTAGTCTTTTTGTTGTCTGCCAGAATATCTTTCAGGGAATCGTCATCATTGTCATGTTTCCTGTCCTGGTGTAGTCCAGACAACTTCTTTGCAACAGCTGCAGCTTCAACTTCATCGTATCTGTGAAAAGTTTCAAATTGTGACGTGCTAATGATGACAATTCATGTGATACTAATTGCCCATACAGAATATATAGCTCATACAGAAATTTGAAACCTCAGTGAAGAAAGTTGAACATTAAAGCTGTTTTTACTTGACACACAGTATCCAGAATGTGGTTTTTGATTGCTCTAAGCTATTTTCAATTATCTGTTCATTTGAACACAGTATGTGTAGCATGGAATACGTTATAGCTGATCGCTCCAGAGAAATTTGTGGGTTTTTCTATGTTGTCCTTTCCTGACAATTAAATAGGATGCAACTGCAATAATAACATCATTATCGATTCAGTTATTTCTATCAGACTGATCAAGAACAGACATAACCGATGCCATGTTTCTCATACTGTTATAAATAATTGTAAAGTTTGTTTTAGTTAACGACGCCTCTAGAACACACTGATTTATATTTTATCATCGGTTATTAAACGTCAATCATATGGTCGTTCTGACATATGTATTTAGAGGAAACCTGGCTACTCTTTCCGATAAGCAGCAAGGGGTCTTTTATATGCACTGTCCCAGAGACAGGGCAGCACATACGACGGCCTTTGATAAACCAGTTGTGGACCACTGGCTGGAACGGAAAATAGCCCAAACTGCATATGGGTCCACTTAGAAGGATCGATCACACGACCGACTGGTTCACACGCGGACACTCTATCATTTGAGATACATCCCGCTCCGTACTGTTATTGTTAACCATGTAGAAGACATTATTTAATACATACACTGCATGTTAAAAAAATAGTACTATAATTACTATTACTGCATTCCCTATTTGGCAATCTGTGGCGCACATTCTGCAGGTAAAACCAGCTTAAGGATCAACAGAACCAAAATAATTACTGTACAGTTAATTTACCCCAAAAATAAACACTATCATGACCGTAGCGGACAAACAGTTGGGGGTGGTGGGGATTAGGTGGACAGGACTGCACATATTATTAATTGACAGAATTTACTTTTTTTTCTAAATTTGTGCTACCAGCCAAGGCTTTAATCAATTGTGCTTAGCCTAGTATTATTTTTGGCATAATTTGGTAAAACGACCATAACTTTTGCACTTTTTATAAAAGTAGCACTGTTGGTATAATTGGCATATTTTTAGTTCTTTTGAAGGGAACATTACCAGTCATGACTTGCTTGGTCTCTAAAATTGAGTATTTTCATGTTCTGTCCATGGTTCAGTCTATTTTCATTCGTCTGGGGAAAGGGGGAAGAAGGTTACAGCAATACTGCGTACTGGAATGAAGTGCAGTAGTTTATTCTGTTTTATTAGACCAAGTGTGTAACTCAAGGTAAAGAAAATATCATGCTTTATTAACAATAAATATACAATTTTGGACTTGTTTAGTGGGGTTTTTTTAAAGTGTACTTTAATTTTTTTTTACATAATTTTCAAAAACGAGCCTTATTCTGAGCATAATTTGGAACAAACTCGGGCACTGCTACTAGCATAATATGCAACTTTTACTAGCACAGTCGATAAAGACCTATACCAACCACACAATGTGATCTTCATTTGTAGTTTCTAAAGCTTACTTCATGCTATACGTATAATAAAAAAACACTGCACAAAACTTACCGGTCTTTCAAACTGGCTGCAAGTTGTTCTGCACGGTCTATAGCCTTCATTATTGCTTTCTTTCCAATCAAATTGTCAAAAAACTCCTGTAAAACAATACAACCGAACATTCAAATTATAAAAATACATGTATGTGTTTTAGTTAGTTATTTTAATTTGTCACAGATGTATTCAAGCATCAGTATAGTTTTCTTCCCAAATACTTTAATACAATTCCAGCCCTTGAAATTTGCGTTGGTGTAGCAGGAAACCACAAACCCCAACTTGTGATTTCTTAGCAAATCTCAAATTGGATTGGGGTGCTATTTTGGGGGTTGGGGGGGATGTGATATCTAAGCTCCGGGTTGTACGAATTCCAGAGGTGTGTAATTATCTGCTACAATGGCAAACAGCTTTGCGGTCACAAAAAACTGTTGCAAAATTGATCTTGCTACAGCATTTTTATCAGTATCGGGTATTTACTTCGTTATTATTTGAACTAAATTGACCTATAAGATGATCTGAATTTTGAGAACTGCAATATATTCAAATTATGAATATGTATTTATGTTTTAGTTATTTATTTTAATTTGTCACAGATGTATGCATGCATCAGTAAGATTTTCTTCCCGAATAAGCCTGAACATAATACAATACAATATAGCAAACATTCAAACTATAAAATTAATACACATATACAGGGATAGAAATTAATGCTCACCCACTCACCCGAGCTGAGTAAAAATCACTGGGCGCGAGTAAATCTTTATTGATGCTAGTCCCCCAAGCTAAGAGATTTTTTTTTTTTTCAATCTTGTATTATGAATTTGTATTATTTTGATATAGTAGCTGTCTGATAATTTGCTGATTAAACCTATATTATACATTGATCACCTCTTAAGTGAATTACTTAAAATAAAAAAATTAAAACTTAGTTGCATCAGTATGATTTGTCTTCTTAGCATGAACTATACATTACATCTGTAATTCACTTTAAAGTTAAAATTGGTGGGGGGGTCGGGGCTAGTGATTTTTTATGTAATAAGGCTACTAGTCCCCCCAGGCGAGTGAAACTAATTTCTTAATTTCTACCCCTCATGTATGTGTTTTAGTTATTTATTTTAATTTCTCACAGATGCTGACTTTAATTTTTTAATATAAAAACTTAAAAACATAATCATATTTTGTTTATTTTAAATATTATTCTGGTTTCTACTTTGCTAGCTGGATGGTAATGAATTTTTAATACAAGATGGCTGACATACATATACGTACATTTTGCTTTTTGTATTCTGGTTTCTTCGTTGCTAACTTGATGAAGTTTTTAATACAAAATGGCCAACATACACATATGTACATTTAGATTTTTTTATAATATTGTGGTTTCTTCTTTGCTAGCTTGATGAAGTTTTTAATACAAGATGGCCAACATACATCCACATACCTTTTGTTTTTTGTATTCTGGTTTCTTCTTTGCTAGCTGGGTGGTGATAAAGTTTTAATACAAGATGGCTGACATACATCCACATACCTTTTGTTTTTTGTATTCTGGTTTCTTCTTTGCTAGCTGGATGAAGTTTTTAATACAAGATGGCCGACATACATGAACATACCTTTGTATTTTTGTATTCTGGTTTCTTCTTTGTTAGCTAGATGGTGATAAAGTTTGTAATATAAGATGGCCGACATACATGTATGTAACTATTGTTTTTTGTATTCTGGTTCCTTGTTTGCTAGCTTGATGAAGTTTTAAATATGAGATGGCCGACATACATAGCTTTTGTTTTTTGTATTCTGGTTTCTTCTTTGCTAACTTGATGCAGTTTTTTAATACAAGATGGCCAACATACATACTTTTTGTTTTTTATATTCTGGTTTCTTCTTGGCCTGTTGGATGACATTGAAGTATTTCATATAGAGAACATATGCTCTCTCCTCATCTGCTAGGCTGTCCTGCCTCTCTGCTTCTTTGAATGTCCGGTCGGCAGATTTAATAATTCTGAAAACAGCATTTCTACACAATTAACCTCCCGAAATCACAAAGTATTTATGCATGGGTCAAATTTCACCAAAGCATTAAAGCATTTGTCGTGCCACCCTGTCCTTTTGCCACAATACCTTCTCAATTTCACCTCTAAATATGAACTAAATATTGCCATGCCCTATTTTCTAACTGTCCCTATAGGTAACTCATATTTGCCATTGTGTCCCTGACGTCCCCTCAAAATTGCCCTGGAGCCCTCTTGATATTTAGGAATCCAAGGCAATAATCTCTACACGCCCAAAACACAGAAATTCAACCCCTGTTTATGTTTTGTTTTGCTGGAAACAACACACAAAGTCAGGTACTTTACTAGTAAAACTTAAAGGTGCGGTCATATAGCCGTTAGTGGACATAGTGATCCGTAGGGTAGATTACCGTGGGTCAGACGTGGTGTAAGTACGTTAAACTAGGTTAAACTACGTTGAACTACGTTAAGGTACTGCTGTACGGATAAGTAGGTTAAACTAGGTTAAACTACGTTGAAATACGTTAAGGTACTGCAGTACGGATAAGTAGGTTAAACTAGGTTAAACTACGTTGAAATACGTTAAGGTACTGCAGTACGGAAAAGTACGTTAAAGAAAGGTAAACCACGTTAAATTAATATAAACCACGCTATACTACACTAATTAGGATGCTGATCGCCCACGGACAGGTACGGAGTGGTACGTCTGATTACGCTTGAGTACGTTAGACTACGTTAGACTTCACTTCAGTACGTTAGCATCACGGATGCAAATTTTGCCTCTAACGTACCGCTCTTTTGATACCGCTCTTTTGAACATGTCCAAAAATTAACTTGAAAATCACGGCTACCCCAAGTTAATACCAAGTTAGCATCACGGACAACTACGGTACGGTACGAATGCCGGTACGTTCAACTACCTTCAACTACGTTGAGCTACGTTAACATGCACTACGTTGAGCTACGTTGACCTGCACTACGTTGAGCTACGTTGATCTACGTTGAGCTACGTTAACATGCACTACGTTGAGCTACGTTAACATGCACTACGTTGAGCTACGTTGATCTACGTTGAGCTACGTTGATCTACGTTGAGCTACGTTAACCTGCACTACGTTCAACTACGTCCACTAACGGCTATGTGACCATACCTTAAAACAGTGATTACACTGAAATGTGCAATCAATGTTTATATTGAAATGTGCATGGTATTAGGCCAAACAAAATAATACCCTTGGTTCGGGTCACTTGGATTATGAAAATTAGGGTAGGTAGGTAGGCATAACAAGATTAAAAACAAAAAATTCTGAAGGTTACTTTTTGAATTGTTCCTGGGACAAACGTGGGCGCGTTACTGTAAATGATGTTCCATGGTTGACGATGTTTACGAGATCCACTGCAATGCTTTAATAATAACAGCCACTAACTGCCGATAAAATGTTATGTGGTCGGCGATTTTGACGGAATATGATCGTACCTTTATAAAATTTTACGGGCTCTGGAAAATACTGGTGACTCGAACAAAGGAATTTTTTTATTTGACCTTGGGCAGGCAGGCAGGCAGGCAGGCAGGCAGGCAGGCAGGCTGGCAGGTAGGCAGGCAGGCAGGCAGGCAGGCAGGCAGGCAGTTTATTAAACTCCCACTTTATTACAAAAATACAACATAAAAGTATAGACATTATAAATAATAAAATTGTAACGAGTCACTCTATACTGAGTTATGAGAGACTAACAATAAAATTAACAAAGCAAACAAAATATGAAATGTCCATTAAATCAAAATCATGATTATGATTATTATTGAAATAGTACAGAAATATTACCATGAATTATTGAATCAATTCTGTGATTAAACTGAAATATACAAATAATCTGTGATTACATTGAAATATACATTGTATTAAATCTATAATTACTTTGATAATACACAGTGTAAAATCCCTGATTATTAATAATATAAACTATATTACACTGAAATATACATATGAAATTCACATAGTATTAAAACCATGATGATATTGCAATATACATCAAGAGCGTTGGAACGAAATTCATATTTGGGGGCTGCTCGCATTTTTGAACATCAGAATTTGCCGGTGAATAATTCAACGACGAATAAGGAACATATTTATGATAATTATTTGGGGTGAGGGCTAGACTAGAGCGGGCCTAAAGTTTGTTTTTATTTAACGACGCCTCTAGAGCACATTGATTTTTATTTGATCATCGGCTATTGGACATAACAATCATATAGCTATTGGTCAATCATATAGTCATGCCGCCACATAGGCTACTCTTTCCGATAAGCAGCAAGGTTTTTTTGTATGCACTGTCCCACAGATAGAACAGAAAATACCACGGACTTTGATGAATCAGTTGTGGACCATTGGTTGCAACGGAAACTAGTCGAAACTACAAATCGGTCCACTGAGAAGGATCGATCATGCTATATTCATATTTTATCATCAGTTATTGGACGTCAATCACATGGTCATTCTGACATATGTATTTTAGAGGAAACCCGCTGCCGCCGCATAGGCTACTCTTTCCGATAAGCAGCAAGGGGTCTTTTATATGAACCATCCCATAGACAGGACAGCACATACCACAGCCTTTGATTAACCAGTTGTGGACCACTGGCTGGAATGGACTTTAGCCCAAACTGCAAATAGGTCCACTGAGAAGGATCGATCCGACGACTGACTGGTTCACAGGCGGACAAAATGTTAGGTTAAGTTCTTTGTGTATATTTTAAGACACTGTTCCAAAATAAACCTATTAAATATACTTGTAAACAAAAGCACTGGTCTAGGTTATAAATAAATTAAAACCTCTTAATATTTATAAGCTGTGTATACGTTTATTATAGTAATTATTTGTAAAACAGCTCACTGATTATTACCAAACAAAATAAGAAGCTAACATACGTGTAAACATATTATGATGTTAAGTTTTTTAATTAGTTTAATTACCATTGGGAATTATTTTTAGCACAGGTATTTGATCAACATCTTTGTGAAATAATTAGGTACAGCTATATATATAAATATAAGCCACATTTATATGTGTATCTGTAACCAGGTGTCTGTTTTTGTTTTGTCTGGCCTTCTGTACTAAGCATTAAAGGGTCATCTTTATTTTCTCTTAAAATCAAATAGTTCATGTTTCTGGATTAGACGGATGCTGTTTAGACTGAATACACTGCATATATTCAGGGACGTGAATCTTTGGGGTTGGTGGGGGACACATCATTCCATTAAGTTGACAGGGGGGGGTGGAGAATTTAATTCCCCTCCCCACTTTTTTATTAAAAAAATTTGAAATTATAATGCCTAAATAAAAATAATATTTACCATTATTTCTCTTGATTGTATCAATGCGGTCTTAGTGCAAATATACCAAAGTACACTGTTGGTCTATAATAGCATCATTCCTGGGAGAGGGAACATGGGGGGACACAACACCACACTTTCTGGACTGAGGGGATGCTCCATACCCACCCCCTCACTTCCAGGAAGTGATTTTCACCCTTGCATATGTTGTTAAATTGTGAGATTATCTTATGTTATTATAATGCTTATTTTATTATTTTTTATTTTGCAGGTTTGTTAGCTTTATGGATTCAAGAGGATACTCCTGATCTTGACTACTCACTGAAATGAAAGGGACTTGCTTCTTTAAGGAT
>JAULBS010140965.1:0-12727 GCA_032355785.1 Symmetromphalus regularis | reverse complement strand
ACTTTCTACTAACAAGCTAAAATGTTGACATATCTGTTTTTCAATCGATTTGGTTCGAATCCAGCCATTTCATTTGACCTTTTGGGACTATTTGATTGGATTTCCTACAAAACAACATAAAAAATAATAATGATTGCTGTTCATGTTGCATCCATGACACTATATGAATGATTGGTTGTATGATTTTACTATTACAATGATAGCTATTTCTAACATGAAATTATGTTGAAATAGTTAAAACAAGAGTGACAAAAACTCAGTCAACAAACCTTCATTTGTGTACCATAAAGTTCATTAGAGTTTGTAGCAAAGATCAACATTTCTTGATGACATGTCAATAAAATTACAAAATAATAGTAATAAAAATACTACTACTACTACTACTACTACTACTACTACTAATAATAATAATAAAATCCAACATCCAATTATATATCATAGATTTACCATATAACGATGTAGTCCATGTTTATTTTGTAGCCTATAATATACAATAATTATAATTATAATAATTATATTTTCTTTGGTGAAGTCCACAATAATAAAGTAAACCAACATACTGTGAACTCGTGTGATAAGAGCAGGTTGGAATCTTTATGAAGTTCTTTCAGTTTACTACTAAATTCTGACATCTTAATTGGTCTGCAAAACGAAGGTTTGATGTTTAGCAAGATAGGGAGAGATATCATTATACACATTTTTATATAAAGGAAAACTAATAAATTTCCCCCTCACCCCCCCAAAAAAAAAACTCCCCCTAAAAAACTACTAAAATCCCCAACACCCCCCCCAAAAAACAACAACAACAACCCAACAACAACACAATCGTATTTAATTTAATGACACATTCAATCCACATAACATTCTTTCAAAAATTGATAATTTTGTTCATGCTAGAAGAAAGTAGATTTATTTTCTAATAATTTAATGAAAATAATAATGAAGATAACACACTTTCCTCAATAATTTGCTAACAATTTCAGTTCCTTCTCTCTAAAACCGTTTATTAAATATAACTAAAGATATGTGAAAAGGGAAACAACGAAATGAAACAATTACAAACATAATGCGGTTTAATCAGTTTCTGCACAGAACTATAATAAAATTATATGAAATTTAACAAACAAATCTCACCGTATGAGATCAACTGCATCCTCATCATCAGAATCATCATTTTCAGTTTCCTTCTGTTTCCTATCATATAATAACTAAACCTTTTAATATTTTTCAGAGATGAAAATTGTTTACAGTTATTGTGCAATAAAATAATAAAATATGTCAAAATGAAAACCGTAATGAACATATTCATAACTGTATGTGTTTGAGAGATTGTGCAATGGATCTTTCAATAAAATTATTATACACAGAGATTTAATTACTTCAAAATGTTTTACAGCAGAAATTAGTTTTTTGCCAGCTTTACTGTACAATTTTCTGAGGTAACACAAAAATGTTGAATGATACAATTAAATAAGTTGTGTTTAATAGAGATCATTGTGTTATTAAATTATATTTTCCTCAAAGTATTTTTTAAATATTAGAAGAAAAGACAAATGTACTTTTTTCTAATTGGAGTATTAAGTATATATAAGTATACATTTGCAATATTTCTCACATTATCGGTTTCATATTTTTAAAATTCTAGTTTATGGAAGATTTTCTCTATATTTGCAAAGGAAATCTTTATTTTCTGTGACAGTGATAGGTAAGAAAATATTTCATATTAAACAAATTTATGGATTTTACCTTTGGGACTATACACATTATGATAATTTATCCATTTTAATTTGTGTTATACCTGTAGCGCCGCATATAATACCACACTCCAATTATCATCAACCCAGCGAGTACAATTCCACTAATTGCTCCAACAATAGCCCCAACTGGATTAGATTCTGGAGCTTAAAGACAAAATAATATTATAATTATAAGTATATGTGCTGCAAATTATTATTAAAAATAAATTAAACAATACAATCTTTTTTCCTAAACATTATTAATTATTGATAAAATACATTTCAAAACTTAATCAGTGAAAACATGTAATATGATCAAATATCGTACAATCCAAGTCTCACAATAGAAAAGAAATCACGAGGATGTTGGACAATTTTCGAATTAGAGAAAGAAATTCTTTCAAACAAAATACAGTATGATACAAATAAAGTTGCACGGTGTATTGTAATGACTGACATTTTAAGACCATATTTCCTGAAGTATATATTGGTAGTAAAATTTATACCTTTTGTTACAAATCCTTGCTGAAAGTCAGATTGTGTGCATCCAGCATGAGTACAGGAAATAAATTTCACACTGCATAAAAAATGTAAACCAATTTGACAGTAATTAATGGTGGATAAATGTATAAAAATAATTAAGTTGAAAAAAAGAAGTAAATATAATTTACATAGTGACATAAGAAAACATAGTTCTCCACCTACACCGTTCTACAAACGGCAGATAGATTAAAATTCGAACAGATGTTTTTATGTGTTAAATTCCACATACATGAAGTATAATTACAAATCCTTAAGATAATGTTTAAAACATCAAACTGAAACTTGAAAATAAAAATATGGTCACAGTTTATTGGACACAGCGTATCATGTAGTACAGTGTTTATAACTATATCTCAAAACACCAACTGAAGATGCATCTGATACAACTTTGCGATACGCATGTGTAGATTACATAACGAGGTGCCGTAGGATACCGATTATATTGCGAGTGTGCTTTCGCTCTTGATGTACGATTTAAACTACACAAGTTGTAATATAAACGGTATTCTACAAGATTAAATTTTGTAATCTGTTTATTATGCCTCACTAGCGTTTAGAGACAGGACAATTATTTTCCTTTTCAATTGAAAATATCGAAGAAAAAACAAAAAGCGCATGTATTCAAATTGTGCACATTCGTTTCTGATTTCGGGTACATACAGTCGTATAGTTCTCAAAGTGTACAATATGTAAAAAAAAAATATCCCCCTCCCCCATCGCGGTGTAATAAAAGCATGTAATTATATTTTATTTCATTTTAATGCATTATAAAATTTTCTAACAAACTTTAATATTATAATAAAAAATATTCTATAAGTGTCATTATAAATACGACTAACCTGTATTGTGAACCAGAGTCCAATGGACCATTGCAGTATTTATCAGATTTCTTCTGACAATCTTTACCAACCCCAACCTCAAAACTAACGTGATCACCAACTTTGTCAACTGAATTAGCACCATTAAGTGATCTACGAATTCTAGACTTGCCTTCATCTAAAATATTAAACAAAATTAATGTTGTGGTGATCATAGTATTGATTTATAGATAGTAGAATGTTCTCTCATCTTAGTACCATGATAAATGCTTAAAATACTGATCACACAACTCAAGGTCAGATTATAATATTTACTGAATTATCTAGTTTAGACCTTTTAAATCAATTCATGCTCTATTCAATTTACACGACTTTAAAACAGAAATATAATGATTATAGAGAATTCTATTTCTGTAGATAGAAGTATTATCAAACACAACCATCCCTGCATAGTTAATAGTTTAACATTCAGACTAAAAAATAAAAATAAGAGCATTTACGTGAAGTATCAAAGAGCTTCATACAGTCATGTTCAAATCGATTCTGTTGTCCACACAAAAATTACTTCAAAAATTTAACTTAATATATCACATCTAGTTTAAAAATAATTATATAAATATATATTTTCATCATAGAGAATAGAATTACCTATTAACCAGTCAGTTGGTGTTGGTTGGTATACTCCTTTATATTTGTTTTTCTTCCAAGAATACCAGTTGGGAATATCATCATGGTCATAAGGCACTGAATAATGAATGAAAGTGCATGAAAAAGAATCTCAAAACAATGACAGAAGAAGCTCGTGAAATCATTGTACAAACATGAACATCAAAACTATCAAATAAAATAAATCCATTTATTATAATGCATCGAGAAATACCTGAGGAACACTTGAGATATAAAAATATACAAATTATTTATTTACATACCATCACATTTTGTTCCAGTCTTGCAGATTATCATTCCCACAAAGATGACAATTCCGTTTGTTTTGTTGGTAAGACAACTTGCACAAAAATCCACAATAAACTTGGTTTCATTCGGTTCATGATGCTTTAACACAGTTGGCATCCGGAATAAAACGATTTTGCTAATGTTTGGTGGTTCTGAAAGTGACCGATATACATATTTATTATTCAAGAGATCAACACTGCCAATAATATTACACAGTATAGATACTGTACATTTAATTCAAATGCATTTTACCTACTGAGGTACAAGTCATTAAATTAAAAATATAAAACGCTATAATTACAAAAAACATTTTTATACCTATTTCCTTTAATACCTTATCGAATACTGCATATGAACAAATAAAAAAACCTATAATATTATAGAAACATAAACAGAAATTATTGGAACTTGCATCTAACAATCGACGAAAAATACACGAATAAAAATTAATGAACAATAATTATTTGAGTCTGAAGTTTAGTCATACATTGATATATTCTCAATCATAAGCAACAGATTGATGTTATTACATTATAATACATTCATTAATATGTATCAAGAAGAAATATCACCTTAGTCAATGAATGGATCATGAATTTTATATAAAGTATATATTTTAAAAAATTTGATTTAATTCTATAACTTCATAAATGTATGTTTTATTTTCAACTATCATGATAATGCTGTTGTAATAGAATATATAAATAAGAACTACAAATATGTCGCATGTATTTTTTCCTTCTGAAACCAAATGTTACATTGTTGTCATGATTAGAGTGTTTTGTATTATTTATTTAGATGAAAGGAAACATAAATGTGTAACGGTTATTAACGCCGCAAGCTCCTGGATAGAAACATGTAAACATCGAAATGACAAAAGTGTTATCGTCTTCAAAACCGTATCGGCAAGAAGTTGGAGACCTAAAAAGACATAAACACAATCATGAGGCTCTATGGCCACGAATCACTGTCAAAATAGTGATGATTCTTTTTTAGCGACACGACTAGAGGACATTGTCGTTTGTAAAAGGTGAATTATAACCCGTAACTTATTAACGTTCAGTGTCCATAATTTTTCGGATAACTTTTGCCTACTGTTTTGGTATATGATAGAAACCGCTCTCTTTAATACAATTATATCAACAACAATCGATATTGAGAAAATCTGTTAACATTTTATATTATTAGGAACAAAAGTACATGTATTTCCAAAATACATATATAGTAATGCTATACTGAAATATGATGGAGATTTGTATTCCTCATAAATAATTGCAGACAATAATACGTGTTTTATTCCGGAATATTTATATTACACATTTTCTTCGTATCGTCTGAAAAGCTTGAATATGTATTTATTTACTAGTATTTTAATGTTTTGTAAATTTCATACTTCCTGGATCTGTGTAGAAATTAACACTTGACTTCCGTCCTATCGAAACTGTAAAAGCTGAAACCTGCAAAAAATGCTTATAACTAAACACATGTTTATACTGAAAACTCGAGAAAACAGTTTTATTACCATTACACACAATAAAAACTTCGTATTGATTTCTCTTGTTGATGACGTACATTATTACAAGATGTATGTTGTAACATCCACATTACATTAATTAATTACCGTGTATATTTCAGGTGTTCATACTTAACATTAGTTTAGCAGGAAAGAAAATAGGAAGCATTCCCTGTTTTTACAATTTTACAAACATCCTTCAATGCCAGTTACAAAACAAAACACTAGAAGACTCACCCCAGTCCAAACTCCTGATTATGCCAGTTAGTACATACACTTATATGCGATACCAGAGGATGTGGCTGCATTGGCGTGTGTACATTTTTGTTGTTAATATATTCTGGAGTAATCAGTTTCCGGTCTGTTAAGGGGTAACAGCTTCTGCGAACGCGCTATTGTATTCTTCAAGAGAGTGTGGGCACAAAAATATTATGTGACATCTCACAACCCTTTGCTCAACGCACAATTTAAGATGCACCCAGTGGTTTAAATTTCATTACCATATTAATGTTTAAAGAATGACAATTTTTTACTTTTACTTTTATTTCAGTTTTATAGTTTTTAAATTATTCTTTAAGCCATGTCCAAACAAACATCATCCTGATTTATTTTTTAAAATTATTATTATTTTTTTATCCTATGGAGTTGGACAAAATGGACTTCCATCATTTGTTTTTTTTTCAAGCGAGTAATGCATGCCACGTGACTTTCTAAACTGGCAGACGACACGTTTGTGAGCTCTGCCAGTGGAAATTGCTGCTGTTAAGGTAGGTATTTCTGTTGCACGTTATTTAGTGTGAATCTACAATGTCAAATAGGTGTTGTGTATCACTCAACCTTTTAAAAAAAATAATTCTTTCCCAAATTTTTACTCTTTTTAACTTCTGAGAGTGAGGATTTGTATTTTTATAATATAACTATTCCAATGCCATGGTTCACGTGTGTGCAGATTCGTTGTAAGCAAATCATACAGAAATAGACCGACTCCAGATTTAGGCCGGAAACGGATTATAAACGATACATGTGTTACTTACAGAAAATGTATAATTCACTTCAGGTGTAATCTTGGTCAATCTTTGACGAACATCTGTGCATGTGTCAGTTGATTTCAACTTAATCTCTATTCCGCCACTAGACTGTAGGACAGGTATATTCTAAATAATAGAAACGAAAATTGAGCAGATGCCTTGCCCATTATTATTACTAACCTGAACCATTTCCGAATTCTTAGCCAATTTTGTTGTTCATATATTCCATATGTAAATAAATGTTTTAAATATTTCAACAATTATTAATTTTGATTTCATACTAATTAAATCTTATGATGTAAGCAGAATGCTGGATACTAACAACTGATACTGAAAGCCGGATTAGATTTCTGAAGTCGGTGTGAAAGGAACGCAAGTCCGTAGGAACCGAGGTCCGGAGAACCTCGGTTCCTAGGCATCTTAGTCCTATCGGACTTGCATTCCTTGGGAATCCTAGTCCTACCCAAACTTGCATTCCTGATTATTTTTATTAGTAAACCTAAGACTTGTATTCCTACCGGACTTCAATTATTTCTAAAACAGTGACAGAAATGCAAGTCCGAAATATTAATAGAAGTCCATAATTATGTTACTTTAGGCAATATGCACGAGTTATATGAAAGGCATGACTGAAAATTCAGTATCTGGCAGCCTTCACTCGTAGCATAGTGGTAAGCGTATGTTTCATATTCATAATGTCGTGTATATCGAACGTTTTTTCTTGTATATATCTTTTAATTTACAATAATATTATATCATTTAAAAAATAAGCTCATCAATTTAGCACGTGAGTAAATGTTTTAACCGTGTTAATTTTCATCTGAAGATGAAACGAGTTTTTGCATCTTGTTTCTTCCGAAGGTATATAAAGTAGATGCTCTTAAGTAACATGTTCGTGCATTCAATATGTTGGACGAAAAAGGTTTTAAAAAAGCCAAAAAATTCACGTTTCTGAAATATTTTTATATTTGCAAGAATGAAGTTATGAGAAAAGAACAACTGAATCCAAAAAGCTTGCCGTTCGACGGACAACAAAGTTCAACTTTAAAGTAAGCTATTACATGTATATGTTATTGTGAAATTTGTTTTTACTCAAGTCATAATTAGTGAAGTCTTTAATTTTTGTTTGTGTGACTTCCATTCCTCGGAATCTTAGTCCGGAAGACATGTGTTCCTCGGATTTTAGGTCAGTGGGACTTTCATTCCTAGAACTACTGGTCCGTGGGTCTTCCATTTCTAGTACTACTGATGCGTGGGACTTCCATTCCTAGTACTACTGGTCCGCTGTACTTTCATTCCTAGTACTACTGGTCCGCTGGACTTTCATTCCTAGTACTACTGGTCCGCTGGACTTTCATTCCTAATACTACTGGTCTGTTGGACTTTCATTCCTAGAACTACCGGTCCGTTTCAATACTGACATTTGTGGTCAGTGAGACGTTCAGCTAATATAATTTTATGTTTTTCTTCTTCTGTTATTAGAATTTACATTTAGGTTGTTAAAAGCATGCTGTACTTCGCAGTTAAAAATAGAAATATAAAAATATTTTATATGCACTTTCCCACATAGGAAATACAGACCATGACCTTTGATAAAGAAATCGGGAAAACAATACCAATACTAATTAACTAAAATTATTCCAGTGGTTCATAAGAAAACGTTCTAAATCGACACCAATGTGCATATTCCTTTTTGGGTAACAACTGAAGCATTTGATGATGAAACTGACAATTATGTGTTAAGGAAAACACATTCCTTCGTGTTTGATATTTGATATCAGCCTCTATTATTACAAAGAACCAGTTTTATCCAATGATGCCAGGCCGAAATAAGCCGAAGAGTTGATAAAATGGCTAACACCATTTGCAAAAAAGGCAATCGGCAACATCGGGGTTTCAGAACAATGTCAAAAACGAAACTACGATCAAAGACATTTGTCTCAACAGGTTTGATTTTGTTTTGGTTTTTTAAACCCAAACTAATTAATTTTACAAACGACTGCTTTTCGATTATATAAACTATTAAATGTACGGTAAGTCATCTTTCATGTTTGTAATACAAATGAAACATTAAACAAATACTAATGTTTCTCGGTATAACAAATCTGACAGAAAGTTACATATTCTTAAACAACGGTTAAAACGATGCATTATTTGATGTTAAGTTATATATTATATTTATGTTTTACCTTAAATACACAGGTCTGACAATTACACTTATATGTGATAAGTTATAATTGCCCGTGATTATTCACAAAGTTAGCGTCAAATATGTTTGAATTTTTAATTTGTTTTCAGGACTACGCTGTCAGAAAAAAAAAAGATTTTGAAGAAAAACCTGCGGTGACAATATCGCAAAGGAGAAAAGGAGAAATCATGGTTAGGACCATATAATCAGAGGTTTAACAAAAAGTGATACTTGTTGGACTGACAACCACTGTAAAGCTGTATTAATGGAACAAACTTAAAGGAGTGGCATGAGAAAACAATGGCCAAAATGGCTAAATTCATTCTGTTATAATAATAATAATAATAATAATAAAAACCCTCAACTGTATTGTTTTGTTTTATTTACTTTATATTTTTATTTAAGCCATCGGGCTTGCATTTCGGTTGTCCAGGAATGCAGGTCCGGCACGAACTTATAGTACTGGCGGTCGGACCAGCATTCCCAAGGAATCTTAAGTCCTAGGACTTGCATTTCTAGATATGTGAGTCCGGGCGGACCTGTATTCCCACGGACCTGTATTCCGCTCACACCTGAACAACGTTTCTGAAAACAGTTTTTTTTCCAGTTGAATTTGTAATACCAGCCTTCTCACGAAATGTTAGCAGAAATTAAAACCAAACCAGGACTTCTAATTGCTTCACATTCATTTATGACGAACAACTTACACAACACATACCAACTTGTTACGTCAATTTTTAAGTTTTCACCATAAATTAATTCCATGAACAAATTTTAAATTACATTATGACTACATAGAAAATGAATTTTTAAAGTGACGATTGACTTGTTGCGTGATTTCTTTCTTTAAGATGGTATAAAGTGACGCTCTCACCATTTTAAAGAAATATATTGTATAATACATTAGTATATACCAAAATAATATGCTAAATTTTCATTGACTCTTGGCTACTGTTTTGCTTCTTTAACAGAAACTAAATTTACTTCGTCTGTGTTAATACATATTATATAATTATGAAATCCCTGTAAATTTTCAGCACACACACACGCACGCACGCACGCACGCACGCACGCACGCACGCACACACAGAGACAGACAGAGGATAGAGAAAGAGATACCTATATGTAACTGTCTCGAGTATACGACTTCCTGAACAGCAAATACAGTTGTCAAATACAGATCTCTCCCAAAAATATAATATAGTTATGTATATTTAAAAATCACAGTGATTGCACCTTTTGATTAGATGTATACTGTAACAAGTATTTCCTTATCAGGCCATTACGCTCTTTTTCTGCTGGACACTTCCACGTTACATTCACTTGAGTATAGATGCCATATATCGGCGTTACTTTGAGATCTTGTATCACACCAGGTGCTGTTAAAAATAAAACGTTAATTAATGCTAAATTGTATATGATGATCATTGTAACTTAAACATTCAGAAGGTGTCTTCTATTATTGTTGTTATGGTGTTTGTCATGCTCACAATTAAATAGTATACTAAGAAATATAGATCTAACAATGTTATGATTGTAATTAAATTCTTATACATATGCATGTATTATTACATACACATGACTCCCACCTATGTTTTTAAAACAAATCTCATATACATAGTTCATCATGTAAAATAGCCCGTGTTTAGTTATTCTAATTTGAAACTATTCCCTATAAGTTATCCATGCTTTGTGCTCTATGATTGTGATTAAAATTAGACGAAGTGTATTGAGACAATACAAAGACAACAAGGTTTCTCAGTGTCATGTCAAAATTTTATGCAAGTCCGTGCAATCAGTAAAGCACGCGAGGTAAGTGACATCATAGTGTTATATAAATCAATGTAAACATATTGGGAAAATCACACGTACATGCAAGAATAAAATAATTAAATATATGCTACAATCAACAGCTGTACAAATAGCAAAGCTGTCAAAATAAACTGACTATAATTGTTTACATGCTATTACAATAAGTTTTTAATGTGTTTCATCAAAATATTCCACAAAGCTGATTAAAATAATAAAACGGGCTATACTGACCCAGAGCAGCAATGCAAATAGGCATGGCTGTTTTATTACAAACACGGACCATGGAACACACATATACATGGAACACACATAGGTAATATTTGGATACTGAGGGATTAATAACAGTTTAATAGCTTACCTGATTCCTTTGTTCTAACAATGTTACCACTTGTGCAATTAGAAGAGTCTACTGAGGTATTAGCTATTATACTGAAATGGTAATTCCAGTAACTAAGTAGGCCAGTCATTGTATATGATGAACTGGAAAATCCTGCAAGAAATTTAATAGCATTCACAACACACAATTCATTAATAATATGCAATACTTATATTTGAAGCTTTAAAAAAAATATTGGTGGTTTGTGGATATTGTTCCTGTAAATATTTGGTTAGGCAGTCGAAAAGATAATAAAAGTATATATAAATGTTTTTGTTGTATGTATTTTAAAAAAATGGCCAGCTGAAATAAAAATATCAATTCGTTATATGCGTCAGTGCGGATTATTTGACAATATATTGTTTTACTGTGTAGATCATTTAGGAATGTCGAAGTTAAAACAGAACGTCCAAAAGGTTTGTTTTATTTCACTTTCATGGGCGAATCCATAAACCAAGTACATGTAATACAAAAGAATGAATATATCGTGTTGCTATGCTGAGTGTGGTAATGAGGTAGCTGAATATGAATTGCTAGGTAGATACGAAGATCAAATCTCAGTCGACACATGGTGTTTTTAATATCATTTTCGGCTCCAACCCATACTGGGTGCTCCGCAAGACTCAGTAGGTTTCGTCTTTTCTACTAAAATTAACCTCTGACCTGGAGAGACAGCTTGCTTGAGCCTTAATTGGATATGAGCTCTAAAATACAACCAACCAATCAAGAAATGCAGACAATATGTTAGTAACACGACCCTTGTCTTAGAGTAACTGCATTTATTTATATCTCGATCAAGCAATTGATGTCAAAGCAGTGATGATAAAATTTGCAGAATTCGTTTAGTTTGTCTCATGAGTACGGCTGTAAACTGTGAATTCATTCTTTGTATCAACCTAGTTAAAACGCACGGATGGCTTAAAAATAATGTACTTAATGAAATAATATTTGAGAAACGTCTGTTATTATTTTATCTTTAGGTGAACTCGATTATTTCACATTTGTAAGGTTTGATTATATACAAAAATAACAGCAAAAGTAGGTTTACTGTATGCGATTTAACATATGAACCACATTTCAAAATTCAAATTCACATGCACTGCATGATTATGGTTTGTTAAAATAAACATAATCAAACATTTGATAAAATATATGCTTCATATGTGATTTGCTTATCTCATTTAGTGAGCCTCACTGTTCCAGTGGTAGGATATCAGAATCTCAAGCTGAAGACAGTTCAAAACACATTGGAAGCTGGCTCACACTTGACTATGTGTCAAAATTACCAAATGTTTGACATTCAGTACCCGATGATTAATAAATCATTGGGCTCCATTGACGTCGTTAGACAAAAAAACAAAACAAAAACAAAAACAAAAAAAACAACAAAAACATTTACATAAACTGTAATACTTGCTAAATCTCCGGTTTTAATTTACATTAGATGCTAAATGTATCGTACAATCTTCAACATCAAGAAATGCTATTTTATAGAAGTTAATTAGATAACAATATTCGTATTCATAATCATAGAGCCAATTAATCGACTATGCATGTGCTTATGAAATAATATACTATATAAAAGTCACATATCATAAATAGAGGATATTATATGAGTGTCCATGACAGACGATGTTTACGCCACGAGTGCCTAAATTATCATATTTCCCTCGCTTACGCTCGGGAAATGCGATAATTTAGGCACGAGTGTCGTAAACATCGTCTGTCATGGACACTCATATAATATTCTGTTTATTAC
>JAULBS010140954.1:0-12728 GCA_032355785.1 Symmetromphalus regularis | reverse complement strand
ACAAATAAAGAAAGAAAGAAGAAAGTTTTAACAAGAATCGTGCTACTGTTACAGTTCTTGTTAATTAATGTTAATAACGAAAGATATATATATATATATATAATATATTATTGTAACAATGCAGGTGAATATTCAGGAGGAAAGAGTTTTTTTAATTAATGCTGATTTTTATCTTATCATCAGCTATTGGACATCAAACATAATTATGTTAATTTTGACATATTTTATTAGAGGAAACTTGCTGCCACCACATTAGCTACTCTTTCTGATAAGCAGCAAGGGGTCTTTTATATGAACTTTCCCACAGACCAATTGTGGACCACTTGTTGGAATGGAAAAAACCGCAAATTGGTCTACTGAGAAGGATCAATCAGAATTTAATTTTTATTGTGAATATGATACAGAAATACATTAGTACCTTAGCTAATAAGACTAAAATATGTCAGAATTGCTTTAAAGATGTCAATATTTGAAAATTGTCCAGATCCCCTTGTATGGGACTTTGGGACAGTTGTTTAGTAAACTCTGTATAAATAAATATGCACGTATGGTAGTAAACATTTTATAATTAATACAAATTGTAATATAATTATTACTTTAGAATATTGCTGTTATATTTAACTGTTAAGTGTACATTGTACACATTCATAATTTTTCTACATAGCCTCAAATTTTCATCTGCATAAACTGTTTTCTTTTATTTGTTTTAATAGCAACATGTAATTATGTAGGGAAAAAACTTAAATTTTATCAATTATTTCTTGAATCTGAAAGTGGAGTATGAAAACCCAGAAATGCAAGAAGAAATATTTGTATCAAGTTACAACAAACATACACATACACACAATAGTCATTCTTGCTTTGTAGGGTGACCTTTTAATCATTTGATGTGTTCCAGCCAAATACCAAATGTGTTACACCTTCACTGTAGACCACTATCTATTGTTATACGGCAATTGTTTCTATGAAGCTCATCAAGACAGCTTTACTTTCCAATCATTTTCATTTACCTTTAGTCCTGTTTGGAACAATAGTTCAGTTTTATTATTCAAATAGTAGACCTACATGGGTATGTTTGTGTTAAAAATCTTTTCTCATATTGACATAAAGAATTTGTTAATATTGTTATTTGTTTAGCATTCTTTTGATATTTGATATTTTATTATTTACAAACTGCAGATTTATATCATAGCATATTCAGATTTTCATAGCCATGTGATTATATCTATAGGTAATTCTCATCATAAAGTGGTAGAATGCATATAAAGCAGAATTGTCTTAATTTTGTGCAATTAACAGGATTATATGTTTATCAGAAATGCCCATGTGAAATCATGTTACTCTTTTTCTACTATCTGGTGTCAAATCAAAGAAAATTTATCAAACAGTGATCACAAAAATCAGAAATATTCAATATAGTAAGGAATATTTTGACCATGTAACTTGAATGCTATAACAGATGCAAAAATAGTATACTTACTTTGTGGTCATTTTGTGAATATTTGATAAAACATTTTTTTAAGAATTGCCATGGGTTTTGGTAGTTCGGAAGAAGAAAAAAGTTTTCTATATTTTCTTATGCAATTAACCAGAATAACAAGAAAAGCATATGCAATTAGAAGAAATTCTTTGTTTTTATATAATTACATACAAATGGTTCTGTGCAGCAGAATATTATACAAAAAACAGGAATATGCTATTATCTAGAATGCTATTAAGTGGACTTGACTGTACAGTTTATACATTATGTAATGCTTTTGAATATAAAGGTACTATTTATTGCAAATACATTTAGATTAAAATTGAAAATAATTTGGGATGAACATAAGTATCAGGTTATGGTATCAGGTTATGGTATCAGGTTATGGTATCAGGTTATGGTATCAGGTTATGGTATACACTGATTTCTGTTGGCTGCCTGAGCAGGATTGATGGTATTGTGTATTATTTGCTATTTGTCGTGTGGACCGCAACATGTATGTAATACAACAGGCCTGTACAAACGTGCTTGTGTACCTGTATGCTCACCTGCTTAACTATCTAAATATTATGCCATTCTTGAACTGTGCAGTCAATATTTGTGCTGAAACTATTAAATTTATGCTTTCTGTTCTTTGTCCATAAAGTGTCAGGCTATGGTTGAATATTGAGTGAGACTTAAATTAGAATAGCGAAATTGGATTATGTACATACCTGCATTAAGTAGTCACCTGTCTTAGAGGTTCACCTTTATTTTCTCACAAAGCTAAATTAGTAGTGTTACCTGTACAAAGAAACCACCTGTTTACGATCATGTTTATTTTCTCCCAAATCACATATATTAGTACAATTTAACCTGTATTAAGCAGCCACCTGTCTTAGGAGATCACATTTATTTTCAGCTAATTTAGCACTGTTTAGCTTGTATTAAGCAACTACCTGTCTTAAGTGACTAACTTTAGTTACATTTTTGGGTGGCTGCTTAAGACAAGTTTGGCAGTAGCTTAGTGATACAGAGTATATGATGTGAAATATATTACAGTGAATCTTATTTCCTGTTTTAGCCAAAACAAAATCACTTTTTGTTTTCAATTTTATCTACTAAATACATGCATGTATGTTGATAACATTTCCAATAAGCAGGTGCCCTAACACTGTCATTTTAAGTGACATTTTCTTTTTCTGTTCTAACAAGTGGTCCACAACTGGTTTATCAAAGGCTGTGGTATGTGCTGTCTTGTCTGTGGGATGAAGCATATAAAAGATCCCTTTCTGCATATTGGAAAGAGTAGCCTATGTGGTGACAGCAGGTTTCCTCTAAATAAATATATCAGGATGACCGTATGATTAATGTCCATTAACTGACGATAAGATAAAAATCAATGTGCTCTGGAGGTGTCATTAAATACAAATAAAAACTTGTTTCATTGGATTGGCATGGATCTGTCTAGATGTAAACAGGGAGTCCTTAAAACTCTTTTTTTTTACTCTACCTAAGAATTTGTTTCTATAGACAATAAGTTGCACATAACATACCAGTATGATTCACCCCTGAAAGCCAATTGTTAAACATTGTGTTATGGGGGTCATTAAAAAACTATTTCATTCTTTTTGTCCCTGTTACTTGTGGATAAACCCTGGGGCAATAACTTAAAATTATTTTACCTGAATATACCCTAACAATGTGAAGCAGTTTGTTTACAACAACAGCCCTGGGCAAAGGACTTCTTTTTACAGCTAGTGTAGTCCACTCTATACTACATTGTATTTGAGAGAAAGTGGGTCATGAAATTTGTTTACTGTCCAGTTGTGCATAACAAATTGAGTTCCTGGGAGAGATAAAGGTTTTACTGCCTATAACCAATTTGGTTTGGCCACGCTTCTAATCAGTAGAAATAGTAAATTAGGTTTATTTTACATATATATGCAGATTTGTGTTTTACTTACCTTGGGGATAATCTCGGACTAAGATTACAGACACAAGTTCTTTGAACATGGAGTTTGTGCCTACAGGGAACTTTCTTGAACAATTTACTGATAAAAACACATTCTATGGTCTGGAAAGATATCTGACTGGATCCTTTCTCCATCTGTTGATGCAAAGAGGGATTATTTTGAAAGAAATGAAGTTTGTCTAACCCCAATTTAATTATAAGAATAAGTTTACTTAATAATTATAATAATTATATTATTTTAATAAACTGTTAAAAGATGAGTGTTTGGTTAGATATTTTAGCTTGGGTCCATTTCACAAAACAATTTTAGGCCATTTTTTTTATATTGTTTTTTTAACATCCAAGGAAGAATTTTTATGGAATGAGCTAGGGTACAAATTTTAAACATGAGGTTTAAATGTAGTTTAATATTAATCTGATGTCTGCACATGAAATGTTTACAGTCCAGTATGTGTATATTCTGTCCTGCTGAGATTAGTGCTTTAAAAAGACCTGTTGACGTTAAAATGAGAAAAAAGACTGATGAATAAGGAGATTGGGATTACATGTTGTTGGAACACCTATATATCTACATATAGTTAGTTAAAACGTCGCTAACCCTGTGAAACTAATGAGGTATTTTGGGAAAGTTACAACAGACCCACTTCAGTATTATTTTAAACCAGTAAAAGTCAACAATCCATTGTTTCTCTTCTTGCTCTATGTTAATGTGTTCCTCAATGGTAGTGAAGTCAGCAATTCTTTGTTTCCTTTCTTGTTCTCTATTAATGTGTTCCTCAATGGTAGTGGTTTCACATAGCTTATTCAGGCCTGTACAAATTGCACGATCGTTTCGTTCGTGCATTGGTTATGCAAATATATTTCACATAACAGAAATTTCAAATACCAGTCTAGTTAGAATACTTATGTTGGGAAGTGTAATGTATTGTCATTGGTTGTTAGATGTCGCCAAAAGGAATTCCTTCAAAATGCAGCTAATCAGAAATTGCGATGCTTCCATTAATAAATGCTATTGAAAATTTTTGGCCGAGTACTGTGATCGATCAAATATCACATGTGCAAAGTTTTTTCCAAATTCAGTTTTCAGGTTTTCATACAACAAATTAAAATTTTAAGGAAAATGTAATAAGCAAAAAATGACTGTGTATAAGTTTGATGTGTATAATGTAAATAAATGTATATTTATTATAGTTCCTTTTTACTTCAAAGTGACAACAGTTTTATTTATTAAAACTAATTTTAAAGTTGTTTTTCCATTTTTTTAAAACCAATTATGCAAATATTTTTGGCATAACCTATTTTCCGGTTATGCAGATTTTGAATTTGTGCAGGCCTGTTATTTAACAATATAAGTAGCATAAAAGGGATCTCTGTAAGACCATTCTGTGAAAACTATTTCCTTACCTGATATATGGTGGCAGTGACATTTTCCTCTCAGGTTTTACACATAACTTCTTGTAAACTTGTAGTCAGTATATTAAAAAAAATGAAGTGTGTGAATCACTGGTATTCAAGATTAAAAATACATCTTGGAGTGACCGTTATTCATAACTTTAGCTAATTTGTTTTAAGTACTGTTTTAATTTTGAAAGAACAGATAAAGAATACATGACATCACTCATCTATGATGTCATTCTGTATGCAACCAGTATAATATACAATAACAAACAACAGTACCGGTATAGTGTGCTAAATCTAGATGTTGATAGTTAATTGTTTGTTTCACTTTATACAATGTTTTACTGGCTCATTCTGCAGATCAAGACTGCTCAGTTAATTTAAAATTTGTATTTTTGATATTAGATACATTATATATAATTATTAATAATTGTTCTATTTCAGGTTTGCCAGATGGCTGGGAGCAGGCAGTCACTCTGGAAGGAACCCTCTACTACATTGAGTAAGTCTTCTAATGTCAATTTTAATTCTCCATTTTACTAATTATACACAGTTGTTGACTGGCCCATTGAATATCAGGGAACTTATAATTTGTCTAAGTTTATCCAGGAATTAGCAGTTCATTTTTTTTTTGACTTTTGGCTTTGCTGTAATCATATTTACTGAATGTCATTCATCATAGCACTTCATCCTGAGTGTTATCAATCATCAAGGTATGCATGTGTGTATGTATGGTATTCACTACTCTAACAATATATTTCTGGCTTCACTACACCAGGTTAATCATTGCCCATGGCTTAAACGGTTCTTTTATATACTCGACCCCCAAAAAAAGTATCCATGTAATCAATAGTCATTTATTTCATAAACCAGACAACATTCATGGCAGAAATTCTGGAATTAGTTAACCACACCATTTAGAAAGAGGTGGTGTGTGTGTGTGCAGTCATATCATAAGTTGTGCACATTTGCTGCCAATTGACCATTACTGTGATCATCCCGTGAAACAAAAATGTAATTCAACAAGCATACTTTCTTTTTTTGGTTGAGTATACAAACAGGTTATATTTTGCTTAGAGGTTTATTTTTTTTTATTCTACATAGCTATTTTTATGTTACATAAAGTTAAAAGAAAAACGTATTGCATGCTAGGTGAGTGTTGTAATAGCATGTACTGATGTAACCGGTATAGGTATATAAATATTTTAAGGTATTTACATCTACAGTGTTGAGTGACACTCCATCAGTTTCACATACTTTGATTAACCTGTCAGAGAGTGTAACTTCCATCTATCATCACAGGAACGGATTTCATGCATGTTAGATCTTAGCATCATAGTCTGTTAGTAATTTTCTAAGTACTATCTTAGCATCATAGTCTATTAGTAATGTTCTAAATTCTATCTTAGCATCATAGTCTGTTAGTAATGTTGTTAGTTCTATTTATTTGGAGATGAAATGGGACTTGCACTAACGGTAAATCATGTATTGGAAGATATAGGGTTAGTTTGTAGTCATACACTTACATTGTCTATATGTGTGTTTTGTGTTCTTTGTAAACTGGGTACAGTAATGATAGGTTGGTTAGTTCTATTTATTTGGAGATGAAATGGGACTTGCACTAACGGTAAATCATGTATTGGAAGATATAGGGTTAATTTGTAGTCATACACTTACATTGTCTATATGGGTGTTTTGTGTTCTTTGTAAACTGGGTACAGTAATGATAGGTTGGTTAGTTCTATTTATATTTGTGTTTATATCCAATTGAGGTCTAATCACGCTGTCCTGGGTACACAACTCAGCATCCTTTGCTGTCCCATGCCCCGGCTGAGATTTGAACCTTGTACCTACTAGCCGCAATTCCGATAGCTTAACCACTGCACTACTGTGGGCAGTAAAGTAATGATGTAGTTTTATAGATATACACCTTGTTCTATGGGGTCGTTAAATAATCAAATAATCAATCAATATTATTACCACAAGACTCAAGTTTTTTTAAATCCATTTTGAACTTCAACATACATATGTATGTAATCCACAGCTGACAGCCTTCTGCAGTGTTTAATTTTGCTAGATGTGATAACAGACACTCAGTGCATTATTCATGGACAAGTTATTTATATGTGATATATATAGAATGTTGTTGAGAGTATAGATGTCACAGGGTGCATGTCATATTTATGGGTGTATCAAATGGAATGTAGTACATGTATGTATAAAATGTTCTTAGTCTCACGCCTACACATATTTACTTTATTCATTCAGAAGGGAGTAGTAAGAGTAAGTCTGAAAGTATGGGCTGTTGTTAAATGATTCATTCATTCATTAATTCATTCATCTAGACATGAAATACATGTAATATTATGATATGATACATTTGAAGCTGATCTAATTGCCATGTGTTTATAAAAGACATTAGATATGTCCCTCTATAATAGAAATTTATATACAAATGTTGTGATTTGCTACTAAGTTTTACTAATTCAAAGCTGGCAAATATTTACATGTATGTATGAAATGTTTGTTTGCTTATTTCTTTGTCCATCCATCCATCCATCCATTCATTCATTTCATGAAATACATTATTTTGCAAATGTTAATTTACACTTGAGCATACCATAACTAATATAATAAGAGGTAGGGCCCAGTCTCCCCATGTTAATGTCTTACCCGTACTTAGGAAGTTGATTTAAATAATAATATCATTATGTACCATGTCACACAGATACTTGACCTACTCAACTATTTAAATGTTAACAGAAACTTGACATAACTGTATAGTAATATTCAAAATAGGTCACTGGCTTGGATGTTTGGCTTCAGTGGGTTTCATTGGTTTTGTGTTTTGTACCTGACTTTACCTGTGTTTTGTACCTGATTTTACCTCTGTTTTGTTAACTCAAACTGACAGGTGTCTTCAGATAAGAATTGATCTTTGAGAACCTAATGCTATACAGTGACAACTACATCTATACTTTTGTATTACTGTCATGTTTTGTGCTGTGAAGAATTAAACTTTTGGTGTAGCTTGTCTCATCAAATGTACATTGTGTAGACAAAGAATTGGAGAATCGGGATAAGGACACATCCTGGACAATCAAAACAGTAGGAAAACTGGGTGAAAAAATGCAGTGGCATATCTAGGTGGGGCCCCAGCACCCCCCTCCCCCGAAATTTTGCTATTTAAATAACATTTTATAAAATTATTATTATTATTAATTAGCATTAAAGAATCCGATGAATCAACATCAAGTTATTGACCGCCCCCTACCCAATAGATTGTCTGGATCCACCACTGAAATGTTTGAAAAATAATATCAAGATTATGTTACACAATAAGCTGTGTAATTTATTGGCCGAGTGTTGAGACATCCTGTACAATTAAAACGGGAAGAAAGTTAAAAAAAAATGCTTTTAAAAAATTATTTCTAGATTATATTATGCCATGTGCTGTGTAATTTATTGGTCATGGCAGTCATTTAATCCAGAATCAACCAAAATTTTATTCTTTTTCAAAATTACGTCAGGCACATATGCAGAAATATTTGCAGAGGTTTGGTTCATATTTTAAAAAATAACCTCATTAGTATCTTTTAAAAAAGAAAAAGCTTAGGTGAGGCAGTAAAAAGTAAAGTTTATTTTATTTAATGACGCCTCTAGAGCACATTGATTTTTATCTTTATCATCCGATAAGCAACAAGGGATATTTTATATGCACCGTCCTACAGACAGGACAGTACATACCACAGCCTTTGATAAACCAGTTGTGGACCACTGGTTGAAACGGAAAATAGCCCAAACTGCAACTGGGTCGACTGAGAAGGATTGATCCGACGACCGACCGGTTCACAGGCAGACATGCTACCATTTGAGCTAGTTCCCACTTCTGGTGAGGCCGATAAGCAACACTGCTGTTTATTCATTGGCTTAGAACTAGGTGCCACAGATCACAGAAGAATCTCACTACTACCCAGGGCTGGCACAACCGGGAGGCACCCATTTACATTTGACAATATTTACATTTATTATATTGTAAGTGCCCTTCAAATGACACCTAAGGAGCGGGATCTAGCTCAAACATTAGCGTGTCTGCCTGTGAACCGGTCGGTGGTTGGATCGATCCTTCTCGGTAGATCCATTTATATTTACAGTGGTCCACAACTGGTTTATCAAAGGCCGTGGTATGTGCTGTCTTGTCTGTGGGACTGTGCATATAAAAGATCCCTTGCTGCTTATTGGGAAGAGTAGCCTATGTGGCAGCAGCGGGTTTCCTCTAAAGACATATGTCAGAATGACCATATGTATGACGTCCAATAACTGATGATCAGATCAATGTGCTCTAGAGGCGTCATTATATAAAACAAACTTTACTTTTTCAACTGACACCCCTATTAAGTATTGCCCCCCCAATATTTAAATGATTACCACATAGGCTACTCTTTCCGATTAACAGCAAGGAATCTTTTATTTGCACTTTCCTATAGATGGGACTGCACATATCAAGCCTTTGTATGGAACAAGAAATAGATCAAGCGGGTCCGTTGAAGGGATTTGATCTGATGATCTGTTACACCTCTCACAAACATTCTACATGTACATCCCACTTGCAGGGACTAAATTTGATGCTTAACCGAGCACCAACCTACAAACAGTTAACTTTCATGTTGTGATCATACTATTAAATACAGGTTTATATTTTATTTTTCAGCCATAATACTCGATCCACCAGCTTCCAGCATCCTGTCACTGGTCGTGCTCATCGCTACGGAGACAACCCACCCAAGTAAGTTCATAATGCACTTATAAATCTATACAGACTAGTTCTTTTTTGCTGTTATCTAGGTCTCAGTTTTTGATGGGAATCCAGGTATCCAATTCCAGTGATATTCACATTTATAAATGAAAATGATTGGAATCAATTAGATCTTATAAAATCAATCATAAAATATTTGTTTTTGAAAATATTTCAGTTTGACTGATCAGGCAACATCTATTATAAAATATTAATTCTATATTCAGGTAATAATTATATTATTTCTTGTAAATACTTGGACACTAAACACAAAAAAGAATCATGATAAAAATGGATTCTCATGAATTCCTATGTTGTAAAGTGGTTGGAATCTAAATGGATTGTGGCAAATTGAATGAAAAATGTGGTCTGTGATCTCTGCTGTTGTATTGGGAATTTAACAGGAAAGTTATACGCCACAAAAAATTAATCAACCAATCCTATAGTAAGTAACATTTTAAATACATGTAATTCAGTTAAAATAATCAATTCAGTCAGTTGAAAATTCTTACTTATTACACTGTTTTAGATAATAAAAAATGTATTGGCATTTTCCTATTCATACAATATGTCCTAAATGACCCCCAGCCCCCCTCCAAAAAAGAATCACTGACATGGCCAAGGGGTACAAGAGGACTGCCATTTCCCTATCATACCAGTTTGTTTCTTACAACCTTCTATATTTGCCAGTCATGCAATCGCATTTGCGCTTTCTCTGGATTTGGTACCCCCCTCTCTCCAGTGTAAAATCCTGGCTATACCAGTGCTCACCCCCTTTCCAAATTAGTACACATAAAATGTTGATTTGGGGGTGGGTGGTATTTCTATTGCCATTTTACTTTGTTATTAATTTGTATGCAGGCAATAATTTGCAGCACACCACTATTATCTTATGCAGCTACATGTATTATTTTTTATCTCGAGTTTGTTGTTTATTATGGGAGGAGTTAAGATTCTGTGTAACACTTGTCTGTGAAATTATCATCCATTGTTAATGATATGAAAATACTCCATTGTCTGATGTTGCCAGTCCCGTGTTTGTCATGCTCGGAGACTGTGTACTTTCTTGTCACGAGCTGTACAAATATCTGTAGCTTGGGCTCAGTATTCCTACCTGTCAGAACTTCAGTGACTCAAACTCAAATACTTGCAATACATGTCAATAACGGCCATGTTTCAAATTTTTTCGTCAACTCTCAAAAGTCACGGGAAAGTGAGATTCACATGTAGGTGTTACGTTTATACATTATCAACCTTTTAGCTTGATCTGGTAAGATATGGGTTTTATCAAGTTTACACATATCTGACTTATAGGTTCATGTACTTTATCAAGATTTTATTACTGACTTTATCAACTGTTTACCTTGATCTGGTAAGATATGGGTTTCATCAAGTTTACACATATCTGACTTATAGGTTCATGTACTTTATCAAGATTTTATTACTGACATTATCAACCTTTTAGCTTGATGTGGTAAGATACACGTTTCAAAATGTTTTATCAAGTTTACACATACATATCATATTTATAGGTTCATGTATCATGATTTTATTTGAAAATGAAATGATGTATAACAAAAATATACTGTTTCCCAAAACATTTAGTGATGGAATTATAAACAAAATGCCATTCTAGATTTGATTAACATCCACAGTAAACTCTACATAAGCTGAATGATACATTTGAGTTATGTTGATGCCTGTATAGACAATATGTACATCAAGGCGCACTTTATGATTTTGTGTTTACATTTTGGTTTTAGAGGGCTGTCATATTTGAGCCGTAGATTTAGACAAAATGGTAAACATTCACAACTGCTCAATGAGGGCAATATCAGTTTATCCCAGTGGTGGTGGTAGTGGGCAGGGGCGACGATTGCTTCCTGGAAGTGGGGGTAGGGAGAGAGGGGATGGAGCCAGGGATACCATGGAATTTGTTAATTACAACTGTTTTCCATATGATACTAATTTTTCTTTAATCTTTGGTTCACAACTCATTTATAAGTCTTTGGTATATGTTGTCTGTGTCTGGGAAAATGCATATAAAACTTCCCTTGCTGCTAATTGAAAAGTGTATCCTATGTGACAGTAGCAGGATTCCTCTGAAAATCAAGAGTTGTACAACACCAGATGTCTGACATTAGTAGGGCCAATGAATAAACAGTGTGGTGGGGTGGTGTGGAGGGGTGTCATTAAAACAATCATTCCTTTCCTTTCCTAGTTTTTCTTGCCCACTGGACAGGGTTATCCAGCTTTTACATGGTGCTAGAAAAGTGGGCTAGACGACTTATACATACACCTTTCTGGCGAACTAATAACGGAACTACTTATTAGGAGACATGGTTATGGGTATTTTGGGCTGTAAATATATTCAAAGATTGAAATACAAATTTAAATAGAAAATGTAACATAATAATAAAATATATTTTAATTAATATTTAACAAAAATAAATAAATGAAATACCTATACTAAATATGACGTCATTATAATTTGTAAAAGTGCAAATGATGTCACTAAAACGTAACGTCATGTTAAGGGAAATACATTTTTTTTTTTAGTTTTAAAAGTTTTGTTTTATAATTAAGTGGGCAAGAAAAAGAATCAATCACCATTTGTAAGGTATAGACAAAGCAATTCCAACCCGCGGGAGCAACCTCGGCCTTCACAAGCATATTTTCTCCCTTGGGTTGGAATTGTCTTGTCTATACCTCACAATGGTGATAGATTCTATTATTCTTACACTATTAGGATATAATGTGTTCTAGCTCAAATGGTTATTACATGGCTTACCTATTAGATTTATTCTTTCCTAGTTTTTCTTACACTGTTAGGATATAATGTGTTCTAGCTCAAATGGTTATTACATGGGCAATTCCACTGTCACGGGTGTGACCATCAGAGAGGTTTTACAGAATATACAATGAAAACCTTACAAAGTGGTTTTGGTTTCAAGGTGTGATTATAAATGCTGACACCCAAATTATGAAGTATAGTCACCATTATATTTGAAAGAGAACTAGTATAGTGACTAGCCAAAGTTTTACCCCTGTAACGGGTGTGACCGTAACTGTCACACCCGTTACAGGAGTAAAACATTGGC
>JAULBS010140943.1:0-12728 GCA_032355785.1 Symmetromphalus regularis | reverse complement strand
CCTGTTATTTGCATAATATTCTGATGCACAGAACCATTTGTATGTAAATATATACAAAGAATTTCTTTTAATTGCATCTGCTTTCTTTGTAATGTCTGATTAATTGCATAAGAAAATGTAGAAAACTTAATTTATTTCATCCAAAGTGCCAAAAACCATGGCAGATCTTAACATTTTTATAAAATAATCACAAAATGACCATAAAGTAAGTGTAAATGTATGCTATTTTTGCATCTGTTATAGCATTCATGTTACATGGTCAAAGAATTCCTTACTATATTGAATATTTCAGATTTTTGTGATCACTGTTTGATAAAAGTACTTTAATTTTGTACCAGATAGTACAAGAATAGTAACATGATTTTAAATGGGCATTTCTGATAAAGGAATAATCCTGTTAATGGCATAAAATACCTATGCAATTAAGAGGATTCTACTGTATTTGACTAAAACATGAAATATCCTTTATTATTTATTTTTTAAAATACCATTATTTTTAGTACTGGTACTTTATTTCATTACATAAATATACTGGAGATTTTTACATGACACTTACAACTGATGACGTGTATCTGGAACTCCTCTGTTAGACTTGGTGTTATCACTGGCCATTTGGTTGAACTTGTTCCTCGCATAACTGTCCTCCCCCGGCTGGAGTCGCTTCTTATCAATATAACCCTTCTCATCGAACTCTTGCCAAGGAACAGAGTCGCCGTCTTTCCGAACAAAATCAATCACTTGCGCAGGTTTTGGTGTGATCACGATTAGCTTACTTTTTGTCAGGAGTGGTGGTTCAATGATTTTATGGCTATCATGAACAAGTAGATTTGGCTTTCCCACATTATTGGTGTGGAGAGTATCTCTAGCGTCATTGGGAAAGACATTTCTAGGTTCTAGCTGCGAATCACCATTTGTCTGTAAAATACAAGGGGATAATCACTATAGTTTTACATAAAGCCTTTTATTTTTTATCACTTGGTTTAAAGATTCACCGATCATAAAAACCAGGAAAGTGAAATAAAAATAAAATGTCCACAGATTGAACCCATGGAAATGCTTGCGGCATTCGGCAATGCTGCGGGGATTGCCAGAGTTTTTCATTCATTGTGGAAAAAAAAGTGCCGTGGACAATGTGTATTGTTTTCTTATTATTAAAATAAAGTACTAGTATTCTTTACACTAAAATTGCCGTGGAAAATGCCATGGACACTATTTCTCTACAGCATTTTCTTATTAAAATATAGTACCAGTATACTTTAGACTGAAACTGCCATGGAAAATGCCATGGACACTATTTCTCTACAGCATTTTCTTATTAAAATATAGTACTAGTATACTTTAGACTAAAATTGCCGTGGAAAATGCCATGGACACTATTTCTCTACAGCATTTTCTTATTAAAATAAAGTACTAGTATACTTTAGACTAAAATTGCCGTGGAAAATGCCATGGACACTATTTATCCAAAGCATTTTTTTATTAAAATAAAGTACTAGTATACTTTAGACAAACATTGCCGTGGAAAATGTGTGCAGTTTTGTTATTATTAAAATAAAGTACTAGTATACTTTAGACTAAAATTGCCGTGGAAAATGTGTGTAGTTTTGTTATTATTAAAATAAAGTACTAGTATACTTTAGACTAAAATGCCATGGACACTATCTCTCTACAGCATTTTCTTAATTGCAGGGGATGCAGTCTTTGCGCATAAGTGTGGAAATATAAAACTAAATGTATAAAGTTTTTATGCTCTGTCTAGCTCAGATATAGTCATTTCCACATCAATCCTCTGGAGTTTAGAAGCTGTATTAGGCAATGTTTTCAGGACAGACGTGTAAACAATTGGAATTGACAATATCAGTGTTAAGCAGTGCATAAAAACGTCGTACATTTAGTTTTAATAATAAAATGATGTTTAGTGGAAAACATCCATAATTTAATAATTTTTTTAAATCCTCTAATTGCTATTTATTTTTCAAAATGCCATTATTTTTAGAACTGATCCTTAATTTAATTACACAAATATACTGCAGTTGTTACATGACACTTATAACTGATGACGAGTTTTTACATGACACTTATAACCGATGACGAGTGTCAGGAACTACTCTGTTAGACTATGTCAGACCATATAAAAAAATTATTAAGAAAAAAATTTAATTAAAAAAACATTTAAAAATAATATATATATATATGATACTCTACAGATATAGGATGTAGCTCTGGGGCAGTGCTGAAGTCTGGATCCACTCAACATTTCAAACAATGTAACGATTTGCACAACCATATAGACATGTGTATAACCCATATAGCATGAACTCGGCTCCACCATGTTTACTGATGTATTTGTGGACAACACAATGCTCTCAATCCTGTTCAGTGGACATATTGAGCTATTTCTCATTCCAGCCAGTGGGCTATGACTGGTTTAACAAAGGTTGTGGTATGTATCATCCTATCTGTTTCAAGTGTATATAAAAGACCTCCTGCTGTTAATTGGAAAGAGTCGCCTATGTCACGATATCTGGTTTGTGTTAACCAAATTACCATGTGTCACACTTAATAGCTATTGATTAAGCAATGTGCTGGGATGTTGTCAAACAATCATCTCTCTGATACTCTTAACGTCTACAAAGGATAATCCGAGAACCATTAATGAATACAGATTTATTCAGAGGCCAGTCCACAAGATGCACATAGACCAGGACAGTTCTGAGCAGTAATTTTTAATATTCTAAATTTTATATAAAAAATTCCAGATATTCTAAATTTAAAAATCTTAGTTAGTTTGTGAATACAGTCAATCACATGAAAGCAATGTTTCTGAACGATTCAGACAAAACTAGATATTAACGAAAACTTCATGAATGTGGATTAACTGGTTTTAGAAAAGATCAACTGAAAGGAAGCAAAAAAAAACTAATAATGAACTCCAATTTTTAAACTGCATTCCTGTTAATAACATATTCCTGATATTTAGGTAGTATTCTATGGCACAAAACCATTTAAATACAAATCAATACAAATGTTTTATTTTAAATGCCTATGCTTTCTTGAAAAAAATGGTTAATCGCAACCAATGTGAACCTCACCGGTCCAGTGGCAGGACAACTGATACTCAACGAGAAGACTATGGTTCAAACCCATTGGAGGGTAGCTCACACTCGACTATGTGTCACAATTTTCCAAATATTTGACATCCAATAGCTGATGATTAATAAATCAATGTGCTCTAGTGGCATCGCTAAACAAAACACTTTTATCAAATGATCACAAAACAACCGCAAACTGATCTTAGCTGTACATTAATTTTAGCATCTGTTATATAACAACATTTACTTGTAGGTTATGATCTAAAAACATTTACTTTTTGTCTTCACTGTTTAATAATATAATAAATAAGTATTTTGATTTCATACCAGATACTGCAGGACTGACTAATCAACAAACTTAAATTGTCACTTTTGATAAAGGCAACCCCTGCAATTAAGAAAATGTTCAAGACAAAATAAATGCTGTGGAGAAATATTGTCCACGGTATTTTTCACAGCAATGTTAACGTGAAGTATACTTTATTTTTAATAATTAGAAAGAAAAAAAAATTTGTCCGTGGCAAAAAAAACGTGTTGCAAAGAATGAAAAACTCTGTGGCAGTCCTCATAGAAAAAATGTGACAGTCTTCATAATTATCACTGTATGTGGCAGTCTTCATATCATTGTCTGTGGCAGTCTTCATATCATTGTATGTAGCAGTCTTCATAGCATTGTCTGTGGCAGTCTTCATATCATTGTCTGTGGCAGTCTTCATAGCATTGCCAACTGCTTTGGGCAATTTCATGGATTGTAAAGGAATAACTGTTAACTGCAGAAAATAGTTGTGCACCCAACTTATGCAATTAAGAGAAATCTATTGATCATTAACTTAATTCTGAAAGACTTGTTTACACTTTTAAAGGATGATTTTACAGGTAGCTGAGGGGATGATGTTTGTTGAGATCAATTTAAATGATAACCACATTAAACCAACTGAAACTCATTCACACTGTCAGTACTCAAACCATCTGTTTTTAATGTTAGGCTTTATCTTAAAACAGCTGTTGTTAATCCAAACCTGTCGAATACAATTAGATAAAATCTATTTTGTATGTGAAGTGAAAGAAATTACTAGGATTTGGTTTTGTGTATGGGTGGTAGAGAAGGCTACTTTAATTTCTACTGTGAGATTTTGAATATGAAAGGGACTAATTTCTCGAAGAATAAATAAAAGAAAAATGTATTTTATTTTACATAATTATTTTTTTTAAACTACAAAATTAAGATTATGAGAAAAAAGAACCTTTCTGATGTAAAAGATGGACAAAATATTCTGAATATGAAACATTTTTATTCAACTTACAATGTTCGATTATGCAGAAAAATATGTAACATGTAGGTTACTACATCAAATATTATATTACGCTGAGTCAAGTGTTGAAATCAATATATTTAAGATTTATATCAAATAAATATTCAAGCCAGAATGGTTATTATATGATGAAGTAACTGAAAATATCTTGTGTGACATGAAAAGGAATGAACTGTTAACAACTCCCCAGCACATTGTTTATTCAGCAGCTATTAGGCTTCGGACAACAGGCGTGGTTGCAGGGTTTCTGAAAGTGTGTGTACATGGGTGGGGTGGGAGATATGGGTTCCAAATGTAATGAGTTCATAGCACAGGGGGGGGAAATAAAAAGGTTAATTTTCACGTCCTTTCACTTAGAAAATGTAAAAACAAAATAGAGAGAGAAAATGGGGGTCTAGACCCCCTGTACTCCCCTCTGGATCCACTACTGGACGTGGAATTTTGAAGGAACTTGATACACTACATAGGCTAGGGGTCTTTTAAATGTGCTATCCCAGACAGGATAGCACATACCATGGCCTTTGATTAACCAGTTGTGAGCCATTGGTTGGTGGTTGGTGCAAGTGGCATACACCTACCCAATGAGCCTTGCGGAGCATTCACTCTGAGTTGGAGCCAGTATCGAGATTAAAAATCCCATGCCTTGCCAAGCAGTAAATTAAGGTGAACTTTCTTCTCTCAACACATTGAGAAATACTGTTTGCTTATGCATTGTGTTAAAGATATTGAAACAAAAATGATGTGCTATTGATTCAGAGCAAACACCCACTCAACATTTCAAACAATATAACGATTTGCACAACCGTATGGACACGTGTATAACCCATATTGCATGAACTCTGCTCCACCATGTTTACTGATGTATTTGTGGGCAACACAATGCTCTCAAATTACAATAGTTATAGTATTAACTGTCACAGATGTCTTATTATTGCAGTTCAATGGGTTTCAGTACAATCAATCCAAGTAATATATTATATTTTATTAACAATTATAGTTTTAAGTTACAACTTTAAATGTGATAAGATTATTTGTATTTAAGTATTTATAATGTATTTATTAAATTGTATATAGTTTAGCATGTTATTTAAAAAATCATATCTTCACAGTGATTAATTTTTAAATATTTACCATAGTATGAACCCCAATAGCCAATATTGTTTGGTTTTTGCTGGGTGGTTGTTAAACGTAAGCCTACATTTACCTATCTACATATCTATGAAATTTAGCAAATAGAAGTTACCAATTATTATATGAAACTTTGCCACTCTCCCACAATTTAAAAATTATATCAAATATTTTTATCCCCTTTTTCAAAATTTCTTTTTCACTAACATCTGCACCATTTTTTCAAATCTCAAGCCCCCCCCCCCAAAACTTTTTTTTTTTTAAATCGCTTGACACATTTAAAACTTTTTCTTCATTTATCCCTACAAATGTTTGTTGTATGTTCTTGCTGAGAAATCTGCAAATGTGTTCCATCTAAATAATGTTTAATTTTATTTTCGGTAAGCATATAAAGAAATACAAGGTATGTCCTTATATTTGTTAAAAAATGGTTGCTTTTGTGTGGAAATGAGTTCAGATAATACACATGCTAAACGAGTTTCATACGCAATGTTGTTTTGTTGCAATAACTACAAAGTTGCATTTTTTTCTCCTAATCCTTTTTTTCCATTCACCCACCCCAATTTGAAGCATAACCTCATTTAATTATAGCTGTTACCACTACACTATTTGTCAGGATTCTTAATGTTTACAAAATGACATTTCAATAAGAAAAAATTCAGTAAATATCCACTGCATTATTTATGCCTGTCTGTATAGTAAGCTCACATTGTGACAGGGCCGGCGCAGCCAGAGAGGCATGGAAGGCATTTGCCCCCCCCCCCCTCCCAATAATCTGTAGTGACCTCTTTTTCTGACAATAATTATATTTTTTATATTGTAGGTGCCCTTCAAATGCGTCCGTTTCAGTCTTCCCCACCATCCTATATTTAAACGGCTGCGCTGGCACTGTGTGGCCACTACTTAAATTCATATTAAATTTTTATAAACATATGAATAGGTAGCCATCTCAAATAAAACAAAATAGCTACAGCAAAAAATAAATAAATAAAGTAAGATGAAAAACAAATATTTGATAAATACCAGTGACAAAGTGTCAGACAAACATTTTATTGTTATTTGTTTGACCATGTCATAGCTTTTCACCAAGACCTGCCAAAATGTTTCATCAAGTGGCATTTACAATATTTCACATCATTCTGTTTTTCTCAGAATGATGAATGCCGACACTATTTATTTGCAAGGGATTCAAACTGAATTTATTTAAACATTTAGATAAGGCAACACAACAAACAAGTCACTGGGAGATGTCAAAATGTGGTTGCCAAAGCAACATAACACTCCAGTCACTTGGAGATGTGGTTGTCAAGAAGTGCAGATTTAGTTTCACATGGAGATTGGAGGGATCAATACCTAGATAAGAAAAGAAAAGCAAAACTCCCAACACATTGACAAGAAAAATTACTGTAGCCCTTTAAATGTGTAATTAGAAGTGAAAACCTAGTAAAACTGTTAATTTAACACATTCACATTGGCGGCTATCACAGATGACAGCTGAATGAGTTAGTGTACTGTCAGATATGTCTTAAATAACATTACGGATCAAATAGTAAAAATAAAATTTATGAACAGAATGATTTAACTTTACAAGAAAAGTATGGACTATTTCTTTATTAACACACCAGCACATTGATTAATCAGTGGCTATTAGATTTGAAAAGCATCCTGATGTTATTTATGATAAATGGTTCACACAAAAGCCCTTTAGTGCAACATAGGCTACTCTTCCAATTAGAAACTGGAAAAATACATTAGTTACAACCTTGATCTAAGATCAGAAATTCAGTGCAAATAAAACTGTTCCATAAAACAAGACAGTGCAAGTCACGAATGAATAAAATAATCATTCTCACAACATCAACAGGCCTGAAGCAAAACACTTCAATTAAATATCCATGTAAAACCTTTATATACTCCTCAAAAAAAGTTAAGATTATATATTAAATATATAATATTTTCTTATGTGAAGATGAAAACTGTTATTTTTAGTTTGACAGGTAAAAATGATACCGTACTTTGCATATAGATTTGCTTGTGTGAAAAGTGCACTGTTTGGAAATCGCAAATTGAAAGCTTTGATGAAATTGAATGTCGTAAGTTTCAGAATACACATCATTTAACATTTTAATTCAGTTATAATGCCACCACAATGCCATCTGACAACTGAAGAGATAGGCAGAGCACTCGGAATGTTGAAAGTGGTCAAAGACAGGTTGCCAGGAGACTTGCAATATCTCAATGTGTTATTTCCAGATTGCAAACACGTTATAACAATACCTGGGCAGTTGCATTATAGACCCAGTAGTGGAAGACTGCGAGGTACAACACACCGTCAAGACAGATTTTAAGTGACATTGGCTCATCGAAATCATTTTTGATGATGCTGTTAACCTGAATAGACAATTCCACCAGACCACTGGAGTCCGCATCACCCCACAAACGATGAGAAACAGAATCCATGGAGCCAATTTCCAAGGCCGTAGGCTAGCAGTAAGACCAAAATTGTTCCCACGTCATCGTCAAACTCGATTGTTGTACATGTAGGTGGCAACGTCGTCATTGGCATCTTGTTCTGTTTACAGATGAGACAAGATTTTGCTTGGACTTTAACGATGGCCGTAACAGGCTGTAGGATTTCAGATTCCATGGGAAACACATTTTGGGTTCCATGGGTAACTGTTTTCGGTTCTCTAAAATTGGTGATGGGTAAATTAATATCATGGGAAACGAAATTTCGGTTCCGTAGTTTCCCCAGCACGGTAACGACACGTTACCGGTAACGATTGTTACCGTGAAATCCTACAGCCTGCCGTAGGAATGGAGCTCTTACCACAATTCGGTACAGAGATGAAATCCTTTATCCAACTGTAAGACCGTTTGCAGGTGCAATTGGTCGTGATTTTGTGCTAATGGATGACAACGTATGACCACATACAGCATGAATCATGATAGATTACCTTGAAGAAGAGACAATTGAAGGAATGGATTGACTAGCTGTTTCCCCAGACCGTAACCCTATAGAACACATCTGGGATAAACTTCAGACACGCATTTCAAGACTTGGTAACCCACCAAGAACCATAGGTGACCTTGCAAATGCTCTGATTAGAGAATGTCAGAACATCCCACTACAGAACATTAGGCACTTGATACAGAGCATGCAGCGACATTGCAGAGTAGTCATTAATGCTGGTGGTCGTCATACCTGTTATTAAAGAGCAATTAGTGAACTGATTTTCATACATAATGAACATTTCAGTTCCGCTGATAATTAAAAACCAGTATGAATTTTGTACGTGTTTTTTTTCCCTCAGAATTGTTTGTTTAATCACATTTTATACAGATAACCACATGCACAAACAAGTAATGAATAAACAACTATAGCTGAAACCAAATTTAAGCATTTTATCTTTTCTGGTTCTGATGTTATGTGCAAAGTAAATACCGATCCTTAACTTTTTTGGAGGAGTATATTTCACTTTTACTAGACAAAGCCAAGAACTTATAATAGGGAGAGGGGTTGTGGGGGAATTTGTTATATTTTATAAAGAGGTTAAAATCTATGATGCTTCAGTGTCAAAGACATTACCAGCTAATGTAAATTCTCACAACTGGGGAAAGGACGGTTTCAAACCTCAGAACATTGTTTATCCAGTAGCTATCACCATTAGGTGTCAGACAAATGGCATTTTATGATACATGGTCTTTAGAGGAAACCTGCTATTTTCATATCAGCAACTCTTTCTGATTAGCATCGAAGTATCTTTTATATGTGCTTTCCCACAGACAGGACAGCACATATCACAGCCTTTAATAAACAAGTTTGGGATCATTGGTCTCACAAATGGGTTCCATGTCAAATGCTGTGGTGGGACAGTGTTGTCTTATAATTCAATACCTGATTATAAGTGGAATTGTAGGAGGGTAGAATTAAAATAGATTAAACTTTTTTAAATGAAATTTTGCAAAATAAAAATAGATTTACATATAGTGTATAAACTACAGAATTTTAAGCAATTTTTCATTTCAGTTTTACGACAACAAAAAAACACAAAACAATGGAACTTATTACAGAATTTCAACAATTTTTTTTCATTTCAATTTTCAAGGATAAAAAAAAGAAAAGAATGGAGCTAACAATTTCAACCATTTTTTTTAAATTTCCTTTTTACAATGATAAGAAAAAACAGAATGGATCTAACAGAATTTCAACCATTTGTGGCCCAGATGAAACCTAAAATAGAGCAACAAGCTAAAATGTGGTTCACACAAATGTCGACGATTACATACATGTACATGTCGAAAGAGAATATCACTTTCTTAATTAACATTATATCAGTGACATACAAACACAATAAAACATGGTCTTGCTGCACTTAAATTTAACATATCACTATCAGTTATAATTATGTCACGGACAACAAAGAACTCAGCCACAATATAGGTCTAATTTATCTGATGCAAATAAATCATTAACTTTAAAGGAACAGTATCATAGTTTCACTTGTAATTATTTTTGTTACATCAAATTTAAAATTCAGTTTGCAAACATCCATTATAATGCAGTCCATTTCATTTGGTTAAACTTATTTTCATATTTTTAATACAATTAAGATTCAAGCACACTGTCCTTGGCACACAACTCAAATTTCCTTTACTGTTTGTCTATTACAGAAATATGAGCGAGGAAGCCCAATGCCACCACAAAATAACACTATTCTTATCAATAAGCAGTAACAAATCTTTTACATACATCCATATTTTCCAAAATATCCGTACCCCACCCCACCCTTCAGGTAGCAATTATTATTTTGTTCAACTATAATTTGGTCATAATAACTTTGCACCCATCCCTACACCAATATTAAAAATTCTAAAAATATGTTGTGGCTCAGATGAAACCTAAAATTCTTGCATACAAGTTTGGACCACTGGTTCATTTTTCTAATACTATAAGTATATATAATATATATATGTTTTGAACTCTATACCCTTTCCAACTCTCCTATTTATAAAAAAAACAAAAAACATATCCCAGACACAAAAGAAAACTGGTGTGAAAATTGAAAAAGATTGTTTATTTTTTAAAAGGAAATTCACACTTTTCTGTGGAAGGAAATAGTGAGTTTGTGTTGTGACGTGTGTTGTTCAAAGGAGCTTTAACAAGCAAACAACAGTGAAGACAATATTTAAAGAAGACTTAACCTCTGCATTCCGAGGTAAATCACTAACATTTGTGTAGTAATTAGCTGGCTAGCTTTGTTAGCCATATTTACACTGCAGCTAACAGTCAAAGACAAAGTTCAGCTGTTTAAAACATGCTGTGGTCTGTAGCAGATCAAAATCATACAAATGCACACAAGAATCACAATAAAATTATACTTTGATAACTCAGCTAGGCCAATCTGAGGTCAACAGCATTAATGACAGGATAAACTTGAGTTCAACAGTTACTTTTGACAAAGTATCTATAAAATTACAAAAATAAAAATCATTTTCCTTCAGTCCTAAAAAAAATCTGTTTCTAAGGAACGTGACCTTTTTTTAGGTAGTTGCTGGAATATTTTCTTTCTATTTTTTAAATCATCTACAGTTTTAAATATTAAAATAAATCTAATGAAAAAACACCAAAAAGAATCAGACCCCTCTCCCAATAAACCCTATGTAACTGAAATACTAGTACTGAAGCAAAACACTAGTCACCAACAGTCCTCTTTATAGATAGTATCTGGTTAAACCACCAACACTGTAAAACTGTACCATTCTACAATAACTACATGCACCTACAATAACTACATGCACCTAATATTATAATCCTAAACCATCCCTAGCGGAGTGCCACCATCCTTGGCTGTGTGGTAAAATCCCTTGCAGGCCTGGAAATAATTATTTTAGTTCAGATGGTCAAAATGTCCAGCATCAGTCAATTTGTGCCGGACACTAAAGGAAATCTTCCCGACATACAGTTTAATATGAACAATTTACACAAAATACACAATTTAGTTTTTATGGTATATATATATGCTTTTTATTATTTAATTCTTCATAATTTTTATACAATACACACAAGCTGCATCAAGCTGACATTATACAGAAATGTTATTTTTACTAAAAGTTAAAATATGAGTTTTGGACAAATTGTCATTGACCAGCCAGTTATTTCCAGGCTTGCCCTTGCTGTGAGGTACCATCAATAGCTGACTGGTTCCATCCCTAACTGTGTGGTACCATCCCAAACTGTGTGGTACCATCCCTAGCTGTGTGGTACCATTCCTTGCTGTGTGGTACCATCCCTAGCTGTGTGGTACCATCCCTTGCTGTGTGGTATCATCCCTAACTGTGCGGTATCATCCCTAACTGTGTGGCACCATCCCTAACTGTGTGGCACCATCCCTAACTGTGTGGTACCATCCATGTGTGGCACCATCCCTAACCGTGTTGTACCATCCATGTGTGGCACCATCCCTAACTGTGTTGTACCATCCCTAACTGTGTGTTACCATCCCTAACTGTGTGTTACCATCCCTAACTGTGTGGTACCATCCCTAACTGTGTGGTACCATCCCTAACTGTGTGGTACCATCCCTAGCTGTGTGGTACCATCCCTAGCTGTGTGATACCATCCCTAGCTGTGTGGCACCATTCTGGAACCTGTACCATTTGAAAACACATCAAGTATCAAATCAGACCTTTATCAATCTAAGGGGTCTAAACCTAACTTGGTAAACACTGCTCCATACACGTTGCAGGAGATTCCATACACGTTGCATAAGATGCCATACACGTTGCAAGAGAAACAGGTTGTTAAAAATTAGCATAGACAGAAATATGAATGTCGGATTTCAATAATTTATTAACTGACAGTGACAGCTATACTGCACACTTATTTGAGTTATCTGATTGAAAACACATTCCTAGCTATTCCAGGAGAGTGGGCTTGTGGGATTTTATTTTATTTTTGTAGACAACACTCAAGAAATAAGCACCACAGAAATATCATACATGTAGCTGGTATACATTATGTTATTTAATAGTGCAAAAAAAACATTTCATTATTAATAATTAAATATATAGAATACAGAATTTGTATTGGTTTTTTTTGTGTTATTGGTAGATTATGTGTATATGTGTGTGTGTGTGTGTGTGTGTGTGTGTGTGTGTGTGTGTGTGTGTGTGTGTGTGTGTGTGTGTGTGT